>BQNB010045213.1:0-44414 GCA_026074375.1 Tanacetum coccineum
TGTTGACCATGGTTTGACTTAGGGTTGACTTTTTCATGGCTTTGCTTCCGGCTTTTGTACACTCTTCCGTTCTCGAGTCCGTGTTTGCCCGTTTTTGACGGCTTTCTTGTGAATTTTGATATATCCATACCTGCACACACAAAACACAAATACAAGCATACTGTTGCCATTTTTGGTCTGTTTTGGGTTTAATTGGGCTATTTTAAGCATAAATGGATATGTGTATTGTTCACTTATCAGTAGCGCTCACTAGTTCGAGTTATCCAAGGACTAACGGATATATGTCATGTCGAATCTAGTTAGGTAGTTTTTGGTCGGACACCTGTAAGGGCAAGCACTTATTTGGCATGTTATATGCTACGTTCAGAATTAGCTTCGGTGTCATGAGCTTAGTGCAACGTAAATACCTCTTTATTTAAAGTTGTATATGTTATAACTGTCACATACGTTTTGAAATCTTGTGGTCCACTATATCAACGTTTGAACTAAACATATGAATTCACCAACTTTATGTTGACGTTTTAAGCATGTTTTTCTCAAGTGCTTAGCATGGATGTCGTTGCTTGAATTATGTGAAGTCTATTTGCCTGTACTGGTTTACCAGAGATTTATCTATGTCTTTAAATACCGTTGTTGAACTCATTTAAGCTTCCGCGTATTGTCTTTTAAATCCTTTAAATTTGATCGAGGTAAAACTTATTATTATTATTTTAAATTTACGCAACGGTGTTTATTTTCAAAATGTACCCTTAGAGGTCATTCTTTATGCTTTGTACTTGAGATATCCTGGAGCGTCACGCCTCCGGACACGTATTCCGTCCAGGGCCCGTTTGGGGGTGTGACATGGTCAATGTAAGTTTTTAAGTCGCTAACACTTTCAGATCCTTTAGCAATATCGGGATATAATATAAATAGTAGGATCAAACTTACACATGAAGTTATCACCATTTTTAGCATATGTTGTTATAAGCTCAATAAACTATTTTAAATAAGCATCTCTATAATTGCAACTAAAAAAAGCCTATTTGTGGCACTAAGCTACCTGAAAAAGCATACCTAAACACCCTAGTGTCTCATGAATCATAAATTAGTACTATATTACACATTGGTTAATGGTACATGAATTTTATTAATGTTATGCAGGGTTTCAAGGGTGAAAGAAGCGGGTTTTTAACAAATGCATAGGCGAAGGAAGCTCAACTCTCTAATTTACAGTGCTTAGGAGAAAGGACAAATATTATCAAGGTATTGTACATATTTCATTTTTTAAAAATAATCTTGATAGGGAATTTATAGTTGAAAAAATATGTGGTGCATCAGAATATTGAATAGATGTGTTGTCGAGTTAGAAGATTATGTCAATGAAAAAGATAAGTAGAGACTTGCCAGGTTGATTTAGGAGGGTTATGCTATAAATATTATTAACACATTTGACTCGTCACAGATGCAACACATCCCGAATGCAAAAGAAAACTAATGTTAAATGTTGCACAATCGAATTTCCTTTTTACAACTCCTTTTCTTTGCCATATCATTTTAGTTTTTTGAAAATTATTTCTAAGTGTAACATAATGCCTTTTTTTGAATTTGTCCGTTCTGAAATTTAGTTAGAAAAACATTTCATTATGATAGAATATGTATGCTAGTTAGAAAAATATTAGCCTGATTATTTTATGAAAATTACAAGTGTTATGTGCGATTGATTAACGCTCAACGGTAAAGTTTTAAATGAATAATGTTATGAACAATTTATGTGCGAGTGATATAGCGTGTGGGATGAAAATGAAAAAGAAGAACGAAGATTTTATTGAAGATATGTTCGAAATTCAATTTTAAACCTACTGAAAGTTTGAGATACATGGACACAAACACAAAAACTGAAATCACCATTGGTTTATTGTAGATAATCTGACTTTATTAATCTTATGGATTGATTTATAAGTTTTAGTTAAGATCCATATTCCACTCAAGAAATACAAAGTTAAGGAGTTCGATAAAGATAATGCGGTATGGATATTGATTACTCACCAACAAGTCGTGAATTTGTAACCGGGTCTTTTGATAGAACATTTGTTTATTAAAAAAATGGCCATTCACTGCAGTAATGAAAGCATCCTTCTCAAATTTATCAAACTTTTGCAGGTGCGGATACGTAAGTATAATGGTGGACATAGCGGTAAATCTTTTATGCTAAGAGAATGTAAAGGTTACCTTAGTTTAATTTTGGGCACAAGTTTCCACTCTTAACATGTTCGTTCCATACTCTATTTCCTAACAACCTTATCCATGTATTTTGTTTTGCACTAATTATGACATTGATGATCAATAAATGCAGGGTTTTGTGCGTTAAGTTTAGTTGTGATGCAAGTTATGTTATATCGGGTAGTGATGACACCAATCTTCAACTTTGGAAGGCTAAAGCATTTGAACAACTTGGTGTTGTGAGTTTTCTTTCTTTATTTCCCTTTATGTTTATTTGATAATCTCAAGTAAGAAACTTACCTCCAATTTACAACTTTCGCAAATGCATCACACAAACTCATTTTCCGTTTTGGATCATAACCAATATTTAAATTTTTTAACCGCTGACACAGAAAAAACCTTAAATGAAGATATATTCAAACTCATCTCGGGTTAGAAGGTACACGTAAAATCAAGTAAATTATATGTTTAGAATGTATCTCTGTGTTTGACGGGGTGGTATAATGGAGTTAGGTTGGGTGAAAAACATAAGATGGTTTAGGAGTCACCAAAAGTATATGATTTAAATAGTCTCAAGTTAGAGTAGTATCATTCTAATACCTTACGTTTTGGCCCTTTTGGACATTTCTGCAGTTAGTTGAATGCTACAATATGTCTGATAACAAAAACATGTTTTCATTGTACGATTGAATTACTCAAGTCTATAGAGTGTCAAACTGTTCCTATAATTGGCATGTACAACTAAGGTTAGTATCTTCACAAGTGATAATGGAACAGATTGGGGAGCAACGATTCCTTGAATGTATGATACCTGATCCATCAAAAATGCAGACCCGCAACCTCCATCTCCGGCATGCCTTTCTAAAACCCTGAGATTCACACTGTACGACTTTAGATAATGAGCAATTGGTGTTTTGCAGTAACAGAACCCAATGGAATTGTTTTTTTTTATCACCTAACAGTGTCATTTATGCTAGCAGTGGAACAACCCATGAGTGCACTCCTACACTCCAAAATGACACCGTTACCACAACCCACAATGAGTTTATTATGTGATTTGGAAAACAGGAAGGGGATACCAAGATCAATGCTCGCGGTTAGACTGCTATTTTGAACTCTATTTTCACAATTAGAGACCATTGGACCATTAACAGTAACTATTTGATCATCCAAGTTTACACCCAAGACAAATCCGCACCTACAAAAGTATTTTGTATATTTTTATTTTGTAAACTAATTGTCAGATTTCAGCTTGCTAATTTGGGCTAGAGCAAATGTATTTTGTATAGTTTTATGACTTGTTCGAACGAACTGAATTGTGTGTCATATTATAATCTAATATATGACTTGATCAAATTGAGTTTCCACAGAACAATGACCACAAACATAAACTATTTTTATATGGATATAAGCCTCAACACACTAACAATTATCTTAGTATTCTATTGTTTTGTAATCATGTTTAGTGCGCTATATTATTGAAAAATTGTAAGGCCTATAAAAAATGTTTTTGGTGGCTGGTGTACCCGACCAACCCATATTGGGCGCACATGGAAACAACCCGTTTTATGTGTTACCCATGTATAGAAGCGAAATCAACACTTAAGATCAAGTATACTATTTCTAGAAAAAAAGTTTTAATTGGTGTTTACCATTTTGAGTTTTATTATGAGCACTAATAGTTGTCCGTATCTATATACACAGGTACTTGTGAGTTGTGCCCCTACTATCAAGACTATTGTCCAGGGGTTATATAGACCTTGGATCCCGCAAATCTAATGAAGATGAGCACGTTCAAATCGATGATCTATCTAACCATCTGGGTGTGCCTCTCTCAAGTTCTTTTTGTGTTGCTCTTAACGGTCTTGGAAACTGAAGTTGCATCATATCTTAAGGACATGTCATGTAGTTATTTTTCATATAACATCTGATGTCCCACAAACTTTAGATATCGATGACTTATTCTCAGAAAATTTAGAAAACTCGCATTGCAAAGCATTTTTACTCGATTACCAAGTTTTGATAAATGAATTTAGCTTTAGTGATTATTGTTGGACAACAACTTTAACCTATTTGATCCTAAAATAAACGCTTCATTATTGTTTCGATATATATTACACGATATGTTTTACAATTTTTTCATTCTTCTGCATGTTTTATCATGAAGCTAGCCCGCCCATTCGGGAGGGCTATGAAACTAGTTACATATAACTAAACATGAAAGAAACATATAAAGTACTCATATTTCTATTATGATATATAATATACACATTTAGTCAACCATTAAACTGATAATAATGTTAACTTCTCGAAATCTAAAATTCAAAATTTCATCTCAGTCTCGCCTTCCCTTTAAATCACATTACTATATGGGCCAAACATCATCTAACAATGCAATGCATCAGTATAGCTATCGTGCGATCTAGTATCGACTACAGAGCTCAAATCAGATTCTTTTAGCTTATTTTTTCTAAAAAAAATCTGCAGAGATCAAACTCGAGGTTACCTTCCGTCTAAGACCACAAACTATAGCCCACACATATTTCTCCTCAACCTTCTTCCGTTCGTTTTTAATTGCTTTTTCTGCAAACAAAAAAAAACATTTCTAAGTTAAGTAGTGATTCATTATCCTAATGTTAATAACACTGAGTACTAACTCGATCATGCTCAATTATATTCAGCTCGCAAGAAGCATAACAGTCAGTTTAAACACAGTAGATACTATTTTTTAGTTAATATGTACAGAATCTAAACCGATCACCATTAGTGTGAAATTTAAGCATATAAAAGACTATTGTATCAGTTCCACTAATCTATACAGTTAAGTACTGGTTTTCTCATGACCGGGTGTTTAATTTTTAGACTAATAAACCTAAAAACTTTCTTAATCTAAAAAGCTAAAAAACTTTAATTTACATACCTGCTGAGAAATAGAAACCGCGCTGAGATAGTTAACTTTAAAATTCTTGAGAACCAACTTTTCCCGTGAACCAACTTCCCATATTCCTATGTCTCCCACGATGGTTCCAACTGATGCATCAAAGATATGCGAAACACAAAGTCAAGATTTAAACTCTAAAACATAGAACATAAAAGAGAGCTACAAATGCCAAACAGATGACTAATTACCTAAGAATAACCCTCAAACTCATTTCTTTTTTAAACCCCGATATTCATTTGCACTTTATTACCATCTGTCACACGCATCAGTCCATCGTATACTACAATAGTAGTATAATCAAAAATAGAAATAACACGAAGACTATTTCCACTTGATATCGACACACCTGAAATTAGCCATTATAACCAAAAACATATCACATTCCTTGAAATCATCATTGTTTCTACCGAAGAATAAAAGTAAAACTAACCACTATAGAATGCACCATTCAAGGTGTAAATTTCAGACCAGAGCTTCATTTTGTATTTAATATTTGCTTGCTAACTATTCAAAAATAAAGGACTAACGTAAGTAGTACTTACTTCTATTTAGGCGAAGGAAAGACCCCCCATTTCATATATAATCCTCGGATACCTCTCACGTCTTATGTGCTCTTCCATTGTCGCTATGGAACTGAAAACCAATTAAACATAGGTGTCAAAAGATGGCTATTGTGACCACATGAAAAGTAGCGATCTTTGAACACAAAAAAAGATGTCAGCTTTGGGGTTGCCTATTTTTTTCAGCGCAAGTTTAACGGAAGTGTTACTTACTTGTTATACGTTTTAGGGCTAACTCGAACTGCTCATCCGACTTCCACTCGTCTCACCAATGGTGTTTCCGGATACCGCGACCATATCTGCAAAAAAATATGTGTTAAAAGTACTATACTTCTATTTAGTCAACTTCATTACGCGGTATCCTAACTCCTACATCCAATCACACATACTATATTAACTTCCACATAACACACCCTTTGCATCCAACAAACTATAAAAACAAAAAATCCTAGAGATAACTTAGTATGAAACAAAAAGTAAGCATATTTTTTCACTGAGGCATAAAAACAAACACTTGGTATGCATATACATAAAACATCAGTATAACACAAAACTCCCTTTAAGCAGCTTGTCAGCTAATCCACCACTCAAATCAATAACAAACAACTAACAATTTAACACCTATAAACAAAAAAATCAAATCTTAATAATAAAAACATCAAGATCAAAAAATGTATATATAAATAAGTTTACCTTGCATCTTTCATCTCTAATTTTGGGAAGAGACCCTTCAAGAGCAGTTTCAAAAGCTTCAACTCGCTTATACCTAAACTGAATCAAATAAAAACTGAAATAACTATTATTAGGGTTTAGATCGAAAATTGAGAATGGGTAATTAATTTCTTACTGATGTGTTCGAACACAAACACCGCTGCCGCTGAAACTCTGAACCTAATGGTGGTGGTGAGTTTGGTGAGCGTTGAGGCGGTGGATTTGTTAAAAGTGAGGTTTTTTTTTGCGTGTGGCCTTTTGTGTTGGTTTTGTATGAAGGAAGAACACATAGATGAGAGGCACCTGGCTTTTTTGTGGTGATTAAAATAATAGTACTGTAGCATTTGTGAGAGGAACACAAAATAATCTTTTAATATATAGTAGTAATGAATATATCTATACTACTTTATAATGGAAAAAGCACTCATTCTTGAATTCTTGAAATGTTGAAAATTCCTATACTCCTTATCTATATATAAACCAACACATACCAACCCATTACATATTTAACAAAAAAAACACACACACACAACACAATCTTCTCTCTCACTTAATATGTATCCTCTTCTCTCTCTAGCCTAATACATACCACAACATCCTTACTACCACCACTACTTCCCTTTACCGCCTTCACTTAGTCGCCGAAAAAGTTGCCGCCACCACCCCATGACTCGGCAAAACCGGAACCCTCCTCCACTACATCTCTGTTTTACATCTCTTTCTCTAAAGTATCATCTGTAACACATAAAACACAACCAACTTATAACTCCTCTCTTCTCTCTAAATTGAAAAACTCTCTCCTCTCCACCACCGCCTGTCGTCAGCCCTCACCATCGGTCATCACCACAGCCTGACGTCACCACAACAATACATCACCACCCGGGTAATTTTTTTGAGTTTTTTATGAATCTATAACTATTTAATAAGTTCTGAGGGTATTTTCTTTTAGATCTATAACTTTTCTATGTAGATTTATGTTTTTATTTGTAGATCCATAGGTTTTATATGTAGATCTATACTTTTATATAGTTTAATTTGTAGATTTAAGTTTTAACAATTTTTTTTACGTTTTTAGGTACGTTGTCGGAATCAGCTTTTTCGTCAGAAAATAGCCAGCCGCTTACTCGCCGGAATAACGCACCTGATTCGCCGGAAATAGACGCCAGAACTGTTGTTCTCTCGCCGGATTCCCGATGCCGCTGTTATGTTGCCAGAATATGTATTGTCCACTTTTAAGTTTATTGTTAATATGTGATATACATTTTATTATAAAAGTCGTTGTTTGTATTTATTATCAAATTTATTAGGTAAGTTTGTTTTATAGATCTGGGTTTCTTATAAATTCTTTTGCGCTTTTTGTTACAATTCTGTCTCTCAGGATAAGAGATGCTGCCGCTGGAACTTTTTTTGTTTTTCTTATAGATCTGCATCACCGGAAAATTTTGTTACAAATTTGTCTTGCCGAAAATTTGATTTGCGTTTTTTTCGTATAGATCTGTCTTTCCTGAAAAGTTGCTGCTGCTGCCACTGCAGTCTCGCTGAGAAACTTCGCAGCCGCCGCTGTCTGCCGGAATCATTGTTGCTGCCGCTGCTGAATTGCTTGTGTTGCCGGAATTTGTATGGTATCTGTTTTAAGTTGTTGATATTTGTCCTAAATTTATTATGTAAATTTTGTAATACAATGTGTGGGGCGTATTTGTTATAAAATTTATTATGCAAATTTATTATAAAATTTATTGCATAAACTTTGTGATAATTGATAAAGTTTTTTTCTGTGTAAATTTATTTATAAAGTTTATGATGCATATTTTGTTATTAATTTATTGAGTAAATTTTATGGTGTGAAGGACCCATTCTTGAATTCTTGAAATGTTGAAAGTAGAAATCCATTTTATTTTATGAAGTGTTTAATATACCATCAATGAATGTTTATATAATATGAAAAACTAAATCCCACAAGGGTTGACTCATTGATTGATATGGAAACTAACAGAATTTGATACTCATTGATTGACAAAAGGGTTGACATGGAAACTAATACCTATACTTATTCACTGCCAACTAATACCTATATATTATTTAAGGAAATAATGTATCACATCAATGTATTGTTGAAAATGTATTAAAGTGGTTGAAAACTTACTCTATTTTAAGGAAGGTAATGTTTAATGTTTTAAGTTGGAAACACAGAATGTTGAAAACACAAGTCTCATATTCACACGCTTGGTATTTAAATATAAGTAATTACTACTACATCATATACACGGTTGAAAGTTTGTGTAATAAAGGAATGTTTGACAATTCATTTTCATAACTCACTGGAAGAACCTATATAAACAACCATGTGTTAGTAACCCATTCATAATTCATCACCATTGTCGTCTATACCAGACTGAAAGAACTAAATGAAGGATATTCAAAAACGAAACAAATGTAGATGATGCTTTTTGAGGTTAGAAATCATGTTTTCCTGCTTGCGTCTTTTTAATGTCGACTGTCTTATAAAGCATGTTTTCCCTGCCTTGTTTTTAATGTCATCATGTTCTCCATACAGGTACCTCCACCTCTTAACCATGCTCGACATCCATGCCCGTTCTTTAACCCTAATTTGATTGGATGGAACTGGGATGACGTTATCGTCATCTCAAGCAACGATGAAGATGACGAAGAGGAAGACATTCCAACGGGTTTATCATTCATGTTATTCCATCATGTTAAAATATCTTGTTTAACAAGATTTATGAAATCTACATAAACAACTATAAATGTTTGCCCCTAGAAAATTCCATTGCTATATTTGAATGATCACATTTTACAACCGTTTGCAATTACATTTTGATCTTTTCACCGTTCTATTTTGAATGTTACACGAAACACTTCCCACAATACCGAATATCGTTAATTATCTGCCGCTATGAATGTCCAGTGCTATGCACGAGTATTCGTCTAGTGTATGATAAAGGGGTAGAACAAGAATATGTATGATTGTTTTAAAAGTATTATTTAGTACAAAAATTTAAATTTGAGTATTCGTCTAGTGTATGATAAAGGGGTAGAACAAGAATATGTATGATTGTTTTAAAAGTATTATTTAGTACAAAAATTTAAATTTATGTATTCTTTCAATTAAATATAACTAAAACCATAAATAATTGTCTTAGTTGGATGGTGATTATGAAAAAGAAAAAAGAAACAAATTTTTATTTATTGAAATGGCACATAAGAAATGAAATAAAAGATACAAAACTTACACTCTCGACACTTACGAAGAATCCTAATATTTAAAAATGCATATCTGCTATAGATACCATATAAACAGGGCCGTCTTTAAATTTATGAAATTTTTAAAGGCCCTGAGCGAAATTACATAATGAGGCCCATGCGATAAGAAACGTTATATATAAAGTGTTATCGTTTTTAAGAAATAATGCATATAATTGTTAACGAGATAAATTTTTATGCCCCTAAAATTTTTTGGGCCCTGTGCGGTCGCCCACCTTGCACACCCTCAAAGCCGGCCCTGCATATAAACAAACCAAACATTTTTTTTAATATTATCATTTTTTTAAAACGACAATTTTTTCATATACTTCTACCACATAACTCACAACTGCTTTCATTCTGTTATTCATGTAGGCAATAACCAAACACACCTTAAAACTTACATTAATTATTTATTTTTAATTTTTGTAATAAGGGTGCGTTTGGTTGAAGGGTTTAAAGAGGAGGTTTTGGGTTGAGTTCAAAAAAAGATGTTTGTTTAAGGAGATTTGACTTTTCAAAACCCACTAATAAGGGTTTTCAAAATCTCTAGATAATAGATGCGTTTTACTCTAAACCCGCAGGGACCATATTCTCTTCTCTCACATACATAAATATTATTTCTATCACCTAAACCTACAAACTGAACAAGCTCCGAAATCCAAACGGAAACCCATACCCGTTCCAACTCGGGTCATATCACTTTACAGTTTACACCCAAAATTGAGTCATCATAATTCATAAACCCCAACAAAACCCCATTTTTATTCACTACTCTCGATCCATTTCACCAATGGCTACTTCTATTGCATTTAGAAACCCTAGTTCAAAGCGTTTAATCAATACACTCTCACCTCAATTACACTCCTTCTTCTTGTGTACAAGATCCCTTATCTCATCACCTTCTCTTTTAACCCAATCACAAAACGGAAATGAGTCTAATCAATGGTGGAGATCAATGGCTACGTTTACGCGAACGTAAATACTTTTTTTTTATAAGTGTTTATTGTGTCATTTTATAAATTAGGGCTTTGTTTTCGTGTTCGTTTATTAAGAAAATGAGTTTGTTAGTCTTCGCTTATGCAATGTTATATTCAGACGTAAAAAAAATAAAATGAAATGTATGTCTACTGTTTATTTTTGTTTGTTTGAATATAACTATTTTGTTAATACACAAATGTTCACCGGAACAAATGGAGTTAATGAAAGGACAAGGCTTTTGTTTATGTTCGTTTGCTTAATTAGACGAAAACATGAGATTCTACCTTATAGTTTCGCATATGGTTCGTTTACAGTCCTAATAAAAGTAAGTGATTATATAAAAAATAAAATTATAGCAGCAAATATGTCTGGTTAAAAGACGAGGATCCTTGAAGCTTAATAAATACGATCTGTGTTTGAAGTTTGTAAAACCCAATTACTCGCTACAAGGCCGTCTACGACACTAGATGATCATACTTATTATTAGCTTTTGCTAGTTTTTTCTTTTTATCTGAATAATTGAGCACATATGTGAAAAGTTTATGTTTGAATAGTTTCTAATGGTGTCAATTGTTGTGGTGCAGAAAGCCCCATGTTAATGTTGGAACGATTGGACATGTTGATCATGGAAAAACGACACTGACAGCCGCGATAACAAAGGTTGAATTTTCTAGTAGGGAATATTCATTTCTAGTGTCCGTTGGGGCATTGTTTTATCTGCACTAGTAATTATCAGTATTAAATTATGTGTTTTGTTTAGGTGTTGTCGGACGAAGGGAAGGCTAAAGCTATTGCATTTGATGAAATTGATAAGGCCCCCGAGGAGAAGAAGAGAGGAATCACCATTGCAACGGTAAATAATACATTGTATTTTTGTTGTTCCTTCTTGTATATTCTCTTTCTTAAGGTTAACAGCTTAATCAATGCCATATAAAATTCTTTTTGCATGGTTATACAGGCTCATGTGGAGTACGAGACGACCCAAAGGCATTATGCTCACGTCGATTGTCCAGGACATGCTGATTATGTCAAGGTAGGATAACTGTATACTATATACCTTTGTTATATACAAAGGTGCATGGTGATTTAAATAACGTGAGATGTTTATACGCTTAGTGAAGTTTTATGTGGTTATAGACAATGTGTCAAGCTCTGTAGTATGTGCTTAGGTGAATTTTAATTACGTTTCGTGAAGCACATTTGGAGTATATTGAAATATAAGAACGGAAGGATGGGTAGGTCAGGATACCTTCTATGTTCACAACATAGTCTTTGCTTCTATCACGTGTTATGGAAAAGTATAAGCAAAACATAGCATTATGGTAATTATATTTGGTCCTGCGGGTGTGAGATTATATTCCTTAATCTCTACCTTGTTTTGTGCATTAAACGCACAAGGTGCAGCTGCATTACAAGTTTACAACGGTAGTTGTCTAGTTGATAGACATGGTTATGTTTTGTCCAACATAAAGTCGCTATTAACACTAAACTTGCTGCAAACTTCTATGGCATCTGTTTAGTTTTTTACATAAAGAAGTACTTTGAGGAATGTGTGCCTAATGTCAAGGTGTTTTGTATCTGTTTCCCTTGATGAAGTTCACACGTAAGACTAATGCGAGTCTTTATTTTTGCTTAGCCCGATTCTTCAATTTACATATTTAAATTTCTATTCTATTTTTCTCTCTCATTCTGAACCGAGGAATTTCATATGAAAAATGCGGTCAAGACTCAAAATGGAAGGAAAAAAAAGAATACTAGATTTACAAAAAAAATGATTTGGAGAATGTGAGCTAACAAAACAAACGCACGGTTGTCTTACGTGAGAAGAAATAATGATTTGGAGAATGTGGGCTAACAAAACAAACGCACAGTTGTCTTACGTAAGAATTTCTTCTCGGGAAATGAAATAAAGATAACCTGATTTTGGAAACATATTCTCAAAATAGTTCATTTAGGTAAATTCAACTTGGGATCCTTTGGCACTAAAACAAGTTCAAGCAGTGGTTTGTATTTGTTGGAGAACAGTTCTTAACGTGTATCCAAGGAACATAGGCCAACTTGTATACAACGAGTCTATACACTCGTTGTTATCAACTTTTTCTCATAAGTTGTTCTGTTGCACGATATCCTTTTTATATTTTCACTTTTTTTTGGCCTACTTTCTTCATGATGACATTATCTGTTCAAAATGACTTCATGGAACACCTTGCTGAAGCCCTCGGAGGGGAAGGTTTTTCATAGGTTCAGATGGATCTACCCTTTTGCATCTACATCTTGTGCATTCCTGATTTCTTGTATGGCCTATATATGCATTCCAGTTCCCGATGAATTTGCTTATTTTTACAGAACATGATCACTGGCGCTGCTCAAATGGATGGAGGAATTCTTGTTGTTTCTGCACCTGATGGACCTATGCCGCAAACAAAGGAGCATATTCTGCTTGCACGACAGGTGTATATCTTTTTCAGCTTGTACTGGCAAATTATGTGTCAAACTGATTTAGATGGTAATGTTCTACTCTGCAGGTGGGCGTGCCTTCACTTGTCTGTTTTCTAAATAAAGTTGACGCAGTTGATGATCCTGAGTTGCTAGAACTTGTGGAACTTGAGCTACGAGGTAAACTTAATCTTTAATGCTTGTATACGTGTGTTGCTATTCATATGTATAGTTTGGTTATCAACTATATGAGTTTCTCATAAGCTTGTGAACTGTGTGGCAGAGCTTCTTAGCTTCTACAAGTTTCCAGGCGATGAAATTCCAATTGTACGAGGTTCTGCCTTGTCAGCACTACAAGGAAATAATGATGAAATTGGAAAAAAAGCCATATTAAAGTTAATGGAAGCTGTAGATAGTTACATTCCTACTCCTGAGCGCCAAAAGGCGAAACCATTTTTAATGCCAATTGAAGATGTCTTCTCAATTGCGGTATCAAAAATTAAATCTGGTTCTTTTTTTTTCTTTCTATGCTGATTTCTTTCTTCCTGCTTGTAAAGTGTACTTCCAGATGTTCTTAGTTATTTAAGCTCTTTTATCAGCGTTATTAGGTTGGGTTTTGATAAAATAATTATTATGCTGGAACTTTATGTTTGAAGGGACGTGGAACTGTTGCAACTGGCCGTGTTGAACAAGGAATAATCAAAGCTGGGGAGGAAGTTGAGATATTGGGGCTGGGACAGGTGACATCTATGGCCTTCTTTATCTACTCTTCGCGTGAATACTAAGCTTTCTTTGGGCGACCTTTACTAAATTATTAATATTTCTGCTGCAGACCAAAAAAACTACTGTGACCGGTGTTGAGATGTTCAAGAAAAGCTTAGATCATGGAGAAGTAAGTGATAGGACTATGACAATTTTTTGGCCCCCTGATATTCTGTATGACTCAGTCACTCTATTTCCTTCGTGTTTTTTGCTAGGCTGGTGATAATGTAGGTCTTCTTTTACGTGGCATAAGTCGTACTGATATACAGAGAGGACAGGTACTGATATGAACTCTTACGCCACATTAATATATACTTGTTTGATATGAGTCCTGATGAATGACTTTGTATTTTGCTGTTATCTTGCACAGGTGATTGCAAAGCCTGGGAGTGTTAAAACATATACCAAGTTTGAGGCTGAGATATATGTTCTTACAAAGGATGAAGGTGGACGTCATACAGCCTTTTTCTCAAATTACCGACCCCAGTTTTACTTGAGGACAGCAGACGTCACTGGGAAGGTGGAATTGCCTGAAAATGTTAAGATGGTAATGCCTGGGGACAACGTGACTGCAGCTTTCGAACTTATAACACCAGTCGTTCTTGAACAAGGTGTTACATTTACACTGATCTTTTCTTTTTTCGCATAAAATTTTAATTAATATTGATGGTGACGCTTGAAGAATGAATGATTAAAATGGTTTTATTTTGTTACACAGGACAACGGTTTGCCCTGAGGGAGGGAGGTCGTACAGTAGGTGCAGGGGTTGTTTCAAAAGTCATAAGTTGAGATATCGGCACTACTAGGCTCTGGTAATTGATTTTTGTTCACTTCTTAGAAAGAGGGTGAGAAATTAGATATATGACATAATTTTGCGAGATATCTTCTTGTCTTTGTTACAGAACATTGCTAGTCTTGCAAACCTGAAAGCCCTGTGACATATTTGTCCTGGTTTTGCACCAACCACTGTATTTATTGAGATAAAGATGCTAGCAACCACTTATGTAACTATTGAATGCTGCCAGTGCAGGGATGTTCACTTCATGGTTTTAACCTTCAATAAGGTTTCATTCTTTTTATAACTTGCTCATCGTAGGTAGGCGTCAATTAACAAATGTGTAAGTAGGAAGCAAATTAGATGGGTGTTTGGAAGGTCCATTTAGGAGTACGGTCAAGGCCCACCTTAAATATGACAAGAGCACAAAAACATACAAGGTCAGCATTTCTCATTTACGACATCAGATGCATAGTTACTATTTAGTGATTGAAAAGAAAGAATAATTTTTACCAATATAGGCCAAGTAAATTGAAGTTTTATGGAGCTTTTGCTTCCGTCATATGTGTGCTTTACCTCTCTTAAGATTTCTGTAACTCCTGTTGCACTTTTGATTGGTGGAAGCAAGCCTAGGATCTGATTCTACTTTCTAATTACTGGTTCCTTTATCTTAGTTTATGGCCCAGTAACGAATGGAACAAGAAAAAGTAAAACACAGTTATTAACAAATATAAACATATGATAAATGCGTTTTTGACGTAAGAGCCTTGACTTGCTGTACTGAATGAGAAAACGTTCCCTCTGTCTGATAGAATATTGCTTACAAATAGGAACGTTGATTACGTTGTGATTCTGCCCTTGACCGCTTGACAATATCTAAATGACCAGAAATATGAATGTAATCTCTCTCAGATGCTGGAACATTAGGCAGGAGTCTGATGATACCTTTCTCTTATTCCTCGTGCTACATTTGCAATACCAAAATTGCGTTGGTGACTTGGTGTTGCATATTCACTAAATGTGGATATCACTCGTGCATCACACTAGTACCCTTCCGTGACTAGCTCCAAACTCAATGGTCAAAGAGCAATTATTTGAATGCCCCGCTAGGAGTTACTGTGAGAAGATTGCACCTTCTGTAGATTGCACCGTAGGTTATATTTAACGAAAAATGATGTTCCCAATCCTTTACTGTGTCAAAAACTGGTTACCCTTACAGGTAATGGGGTACATTATGTTCCTCTTGAGGTCAAACCGTTCAAAAAGCTTGGGCATATTTCTTCAAATAACGTTGAGAACAATGGAGATTGTGGCCAGTAGTCTTTTAGCGAGGAGAGGTACTCTAGTTTTATTGATGGCACAAAGATGAAGATGGGAGCTCCTTCTGTTATTGGTTGGTGGACCTCTAGTTGTAGGCGTGATAGCCTCAACAACAGGGTTACTGGTTGAAAGACCCTAGAGTCATGGAAATAAGCGTAGGGAGCTTGATGGTCCTTACGAGTACATACTTGCGGTTGTATGTGTTCTTTTGAAACTAATTTGTCCGTGTTATCCAAAAGGGCAGTCGCTTTGGGATTAGTCGGATCGCAATGTCGAGTTGGAAACCCAGGTAATATAAAAAATAAAAATTGTCCATGTTTATGTTCAGTGTCACGTGTCACAATCTTGTAATCGGAATCCCCTTTTAGTGTGCTTTTCATTATGTTTTTTATGGTCTGTGTGATGTCACCTCAGCCTTTAGTTTTTTTTATGCATTGTACGTCCAATAAAATACCACCAATACCAGATTGCTGCAAAAAAAATGCACAACTCAAAATGAGCTTCAGTAATACCTTCGTAACTCCAAATACCATTAGGAAAAGCAACAAGGTACACATGAGAATTGAGATCATAAATTTAGATATACAAAATGTTGTACCTACTCTACCCTTAGTCGTCAATTGCAATTACATAATCAACCGAGTTTCTGAAAAGTTGGATCTAAAAAGTCGCTGGATGACTTATGACTTGTAGCAAAACTAAACAGTATCGTATTCGTTGTGTCCCTCCCCTCAAACATAATCGTCAATTCAATAAGAAATCCTTAAGATGTGTTTTAAAAGTGTGCTTATAAATTTCACTATTTAGAGGTATAACTGTTAAAGTTTTTTTCTGCAGTGATCCGTTCCCACTTTGTCTGGTACAGTTACAAAGTATAGTTGAAAACTTTGACTATTAAGATTTCTGTTGAAGAAAAAAGAAATATAAGTGATTATTAGGAACAAACCTTCGATTACTTTTTTACAGTGTTGCAGTTAATCAAAATATTATGCTTTAAACCTTAAAACGACCCTGTAGCCACCCCACTTCCTTGAGCTGTTAGGGCCCTTTATATATATTCACTCCTTGTGTTGTGTTTCATTGGAAACATGGAACATGAGTCGCATAATTCACAAATCAAGTCCCCTTTATGTAAGGATATAACCTAAAAGGAAAAAGTTGAATATAATCTCCAAACAGAAGTCTATTTGAAAAGAATTTTCTTCGAGTTTACACATTTAGCAATGTGAAAAGAATTTCTTTTAGATTCCTCGTGCTTGATTAATTAGCTACTAATATACTACTGATTAAGCACCTTTAATTTTGCATATTTGTGCGAACCTTCTTTTTATTTAGTTTGGCAATGTTTTGTTGTCCCTTTAAATAGCCACACACTCTCGATATACTTTTCATGCATCATACTAGCACCCCAATTCACTAGTTCTTGATTCTTAAACTCAATGGAAAAAGATCAGTCGATCAATCGCCCTGCTAGGAGTTTCTGTGAGAAGATACACGAAAGTCTATTTTTTGGTAGATCAGGTGAATCGTATAATCACGTTCTTTAGGGAAAGATGATGGTACGAGTTCGTCACTATCAACCAATGGTTACCCCACAGCCGCTGGAGTACATTATGGTCCTCTCGAGATAAAACCCTTTAAAAAGAATGTGCCTTTTACATCAAACAATGTAGGCAACAACAGAGATGGCGGCCACAAGTCTTTTAGTGAGGGACAGTGCTCTAGCTATATTGATGGTGTGAAGATGAAGATGAGAACTCCTTCCGATGTTGGTGGCGGTAGGACGATCGTCTCTAGCTGTGATAGCTTTAATGACAAGGTTTCTGGCTTCATTAATGATACAAAACTTAAGTTTGTGAATACACAAAGTGAGGGCAGTGACTGAAAGACTAGATAACCATTAATTAAAGCGTGAGCATGATGGTTTATACGAGTACACACTTATGATCATGTGTGTGTTTGAAACTAGTTTAACTGTTTTAAGGTTTGGTTTCATGTATCAACATTTTGTATCATCTAAAATATTAAATTCAATAAAGGTTTTATTGTGGGTAAAATTGTTACATGAAGTTAGTTTTATGGTCGACCTCTGGCGACTTGGCGTGTATTGTATGTTCATCACAAGATATTCCTGGAATCCAATAGACCCAGCCAAATGCCCCCACACCTTTGCAACTGCATATACTATTAGGAACACTGATGTGAGTGCAAGGAGAAGCAGCATGGGCGGAGAACAGATAACAGATTGTTCATGTCCCTAACTTTTTGATAGCCCACCAACTTGTAACTGGTTCATACGTGTTAATGGCTGACAGTGTTTTAGGTGTGATTGACTCTCGGGCGGTGTGTGACTGTCTATATCCTACCTCCCCCCATACCCCTCTCCGGCGGGATTTATTATAATTGTTGTAGTGAGTTATCAATCTTCATTGTAAGAAAAATGATTGATTGCATAGCAATAAGGTATGTTATTGCTTCTATCAAAACCTCCCCGTGAGATGGCCTCCGACGACCAAGTCAGATAGTAATATGTAATTTCTGCCAAGAATCCTGAGAAGCTATTGGTAATATAAAACAATTAAATGGTACATTTTCATAGGCATATAGATATAATAAAACACTCCAAGGTGTGTATAAGTAGTCATCCCATGTGTAGCTATTCAGGCCTCTTTGCATATCTGTTGTGGGAATGTTCGTTATCCCTTCAAGTTTAATTTCATCATTTCAATGGTCTTATGAAGTGAGTTGGATTTAATAAATGATACATATGATTAAGTGGCGTGTAATCTAATTGGTGCTCTTTTTATATGTTTGATAAGATTATAGGCCCAAAAAGCAGAGCACAAGTTAAAGTAGAACATAATATAACAAACTAATAAGAAAACATGTGAAACAATACTTGTATACCATAGTTACTTTCTTTTGTCTGATTTTATATTAAGTTTAATCTTATACATTTCTACTTGTCTCACCTATAATTTAAACGTTTACCCAATCCCGTCTTCCACGACTCCACGAGGTATGGAGGAGGTGAAATGTAGACAGTCTTCCCCTGCCCGTAGAGAGGCTGCCAGAGGACCTCCGGCCTTGTAGGGAGTGAGGATCGAACCCTTGAACTCTGTCTCCGGCGGGAGGGGTTTCCAACTTGTCTCTCCTATAATGAGTGTATATAACATGTACAAGAGGGTGTTTGGTAGATACATGCATAATTTTGCGAGATTTCTTCTTGTCTTTGTTAGATTACATTGTTAGACTTCCAAACCTGAAATCTCTGTAAGATATTGGTCCTGGTGGACATCTGCATATTGCATTTAACAGTCTGTATTTTTTTAGGATAAGGATTCTAGCTAAAACTTGTGTAATTAGTGAATGCTGCTAGTTCAGGGATGTTCACTTCATGATTTCGCCTTAGGAAATTTCATCGATTAAAAAAGTAGCATCTTCTTTGATTTGTACGTCATTAGTAGAAGCAATCCCAGAATCTGATTCTACCTTAAGCTTGCTAATGATGGTCCTTTTTTTCTCTTAAATTATGGCACGATAAAGGGAAGCACAAGAAAAAGCAAAACATAATCATTAACAAATAAATTTACGGGTTAAAACGTTGACATGCCACCCATGGCTCGTGTTTTATTTTTATTTTTTATAGAGTTATACTCACAAACAGGACCGTTGGTTACGCTTGGACTACTTTCTTTTGACAACATTGAAACAATAAACATCTAGAAATGTAAATAGAACTCCTCTTAGATGCGGATTTAGCAGGAACCTTATAGGAACGTCCTCTAAACATACTTCCTCGTGCTTAATTAGTATAAAATAATGATTAAGCTCATGTTCCATATATACCCACTTCTTTGTTTCCTTTTATAGATCGTCTATGATAATGTCCCTTTAAATAGATGTACTTGCACTTGATATATTTCATCCATCAGATTACTACACTCTTATGAGTCTTATCATTATTCTTGAACCTGATGGTGAAAGATCAGTTAAATGAGAGGCCCCGCAAGAGCTATTGTGAGAAGATTCACAGAGCTACATTCGGCAGATTTCATCGTAGTTCACGCTATCTAAAGAACAATGATGCTTCAAGGCCTTCACTTGCAACCACTTATTACCCCGCAGCCCATGGACATAAACAAGTAATAAAAACTAATAAGTTTGTGCATTTTTCTTCAAATATTGTCGAGAACAATGAAGAAGTTGATGGTCAGAAGTCTTTCAATGACGAGAAGTACACTAGTTATATTGCTGGCATGAAGACGAAGATGAGAGCTCCTTCTGATGTTGGTGGTGGGACAGCTGTAGCTAACCATGATAGCTTCGGTGACAGGATTTTGATACGAACCGGATCGATTAAGAGCTAATAGAACGATAAAGATAGAGCAATCGACGTTCGAAAGGTCGAATAAGCTCTCCCAATAAAGATAAGAAATAACTAAACCATTAATAATATTCAAGATTCAACATAATCACCATTACAATCCTAATGCCCTATTTATAATAAAAGATATCCTAGACTTCTTGACTAAGAAAACATAATAAAGGAAACTAAATATACTAATTAATTAATAATATAATTTTGATAAATTATATTAATGCAGGATCGTATCAATACTCCCGCCCCCAAAAACACCTTGTCCTCAAGGTGTTGCTTCAACATGTCACCTCCTGTAATTCCATGATCCCAAACTCTTCGTTTAGATCCTTGTTTGAACCAAAAAATAGTCTCAAGATGTCCAAGATAGATACCACGCCGCCTCTTCAATCTCATAGCATGCCATCCGAACATGTTATGGCTTTGTACTACAACTCGCCTATACGGCTGATAACAATTTTCCTCACACGTAATTCCACTTTTTATGTTTTCTTTTTCAACAGATTTATTTCCAGCAGGTGGATCACATGACACTCTTTCAATGGATTCTCCCTCTGATCCAAGCATTAAGTCAGCCTCACCAAAGTCATAAATAAGTTTTCGTCCTAATTCTTCCGCCATCACCATGATTGGTGTTGTAATAGCCGCCTCCTCGACATCTGATGCAACCATAAATTCGTCGAGATTACCCGTCTTCACCACTTTTTTCCGTATCGATCATTGTTGTTGTATCCTCGGGAAGGGTGGTGGGTGGTTGTAAGGCTTTGAGAGCATTCATGATTTCAGCGAATTGCCGATCTGCTTCAACCTTGTTTTTCTTAATCGTTGCTTGCAACAAAGCCCGTTGTTTCGTTGCCTCTGAGTTGATTGCAGCCTGCTCGATCTTGAACTGTTCCATATTCGCCTCCAGTTAATCGTGAATCAACAATTCCTTGTTTTCTTTTTTCTTTTTTTTTTGAAACCCTAGAATCGAAACAACTCTTATACCAATTGATACGAACCGGATCGATAAAAGAGATACAAAGAACAATAACGATAAATAAAGATAGGTGATCAACTTTTGAGAGGCTCCCAATAAAGAAATTTATTAACTAAACCATTAATAATATTCAACATTCAACATAATAAGAATTACAATCCTAATGCCCTATTTATAATAAAAGACTTAACTTGTTGACCAAGATAATATAATTAAGGAAACTAAATAAACTAATTAATTAATAATAATATGTAGGATCATATCAATACCCCCGCCCTCAAAAACACCTTGTCCTCAAGGTGTTACTTCAAAATCTGGCCTCACATGATTCCGGGATCCCAAGTCATCCTTTGCTCAAAGAGAGGCCCATACAAAATATTTGGTTCCAGATGCACAACAAGGATCATAGTAGAATAGAATTCCAGCCCACTTCTCTTATAATTGCTTCCTAACCCTTGGACCACCACCAAATGCAGCACATTATCACATCTTAAGACAGACCCAAACGAACAGTAACTTAGTTTTGAGCATCCCCGACCCTCCTGTGTCACATCCATGTGTGGTTTTAGATTACAACAATCAGGCGTGTTTTGAATATCCTGCAAATCTCATAAGGGGGCAGCCAATCATCTTCTCCTTGTTCCCATAAAGAATCAACAACTTTTGTTACATCATCACTTATAAAACGGCCATCTTTTACCACCTTGCTATTGGTATAACTTTCTCCACTCTTTTCCTCAAAGCGTGGGATAGTGGCGGGAAGGGTGGCGGGTTAAGAGCTAATAGAACGATAAAGATAGAGTAATCGACGTTCGAGAGGTCGAATAAGCTCTCCCAATAAAGATAAGAAATAACTAAACCATTAATAATATTCAACATTCAACATAATCACCATTACAATCCTAATGCCTTATTTATAATAAAAGATATCCTAGACTTCTTGACTAAGAAAACATAATAAAGGAAACTAAATATACTAATTAATTAATAATATAATTTTGATAAATTATATTAATGCAGGATCGTATCAGATTTCTAGTTTTATTAACCATGCTAAACTTAAGTTGATTAATACGTCGAGCATGGCTCAGAATGCTAAGACTTCAGACGTATAAAAATAAGTGTAGGGAGTATGGTTGATGTTTGAGCAAGTACTTTGGTACCTATGGTTGTATGCGTGTTCGAAACTAAACTGTTCATGTTGCTTAGTTTCATCATCTTAGTGTTGTCTAATAAGAAATCTAAGTTTTTATGTGTGAGTTTGCGTATCTGTTTCCAGCATTTATGGGTTATCCGATAGAGTGATAGCACTTGGTCTCAGGGATTTTATGCTATCAGTACTAGGAGAATCAATGCACTATCATAGATTGTTACTGTATAGAGATAGAAATAGACGTGCTGGTGTGCCGTAAGTAACGGGTCAATCATGTTGGGCTGGGTTGACCCGTGTGACCGTGTCATTATTAAAGTTAGAGAAATGCTAACCGTAGCCCTTATGAAACAAACCTTTTATAACCTATCTTTAAGGTGGTCGGTATTGGTATTTAATGAACCAACCATAGAAAATAACTTAATCATAAACACATTTTAGTGTTCGGTGGCTAATAAAACCATCTATCAAGTGTCTGTGGTTTTGGTTATAAAAGCTTATGTTTTTACCTTTTAAGTGGTTTTCCATTTTGGGTAAGCTTTTATTTTTCACTTCCGTTTTCTATGGTCTTTGGGTCGGTCCGGGTCTGCCGGTCCTGTCTGGTTTTGACCTGATGCTCAGCCCTACATAGTACTACACACTTAGCTATCTCTTGTGATAATAGTCAATCCAATACTTTTACAAGTTTGATCTTTAATAGTTCAAAATCACTAAATTCGAATTGGGCTTATGTGTTCATTTCTTTCTCTTATACACAATTAGATGAATTTGTCTCTACATATTTTGACTTTGCTCGAGTCATTTGTCTTCATTACCCTCTATCCACTGTAACATAGTGTTGTCTCTAAAGGCAATTTGGACACATGCATATCTCGTATTATCTCACAAATGTTTTTAACAAGACTTTGAATAGGCCAAAGCCTATGGTGACGACTATGATATATTGTAAAATCTGTTTCAGCAAACCTATTATCCTCATAAACATAATATTAAGTACATTGTTAACATATTGTGTGATAACAAATTCGTTTATTGTTAACTTTGGTTTCTGCCCTTTTGGCAAACTAATCTACTGAGTTTGGCTGTGTGACCACTGTCTGTAGGCGTATTAGCTTCAACGATAAGGTCTCTAGTATTATCGGTCACACAACGCTTAAGCTGATGGGTACCCTGGGTATGGTCACTGGTTGAAAGATTAGTCATGGATATAATCGTAGGGAGCATAATGATCCTTGCAAGTTTCATGTGTCTTGTGTCACCATCTTTTATTCTTGTATGGTCTAGAATAATAAATTGGAGTTTTGGTATGTATGAGTTTACAACATGTTTTCTACGGTTTGTGTCATGTACTCATGTCACCTCAGCCTTGAGATTCTATGCATTGTAGGCTCATCACAAAGTATCTTTAAATTCCAGTACATCCAATATAATATCATTACAAGGTAGCTGTTGGAAAATGCACAGCCCAAAATGAGCTTTAGTAATACCTTTGTAACTCCAGATACCACTAGGAGAAAGCAACAAGGTACATGTGAGATCGTGAATTCAGGATAATACATTTACTTCCTCTAGCCTTGGTCATCAATTGCGATTACTTGATTAACCATATTTCTGCAAAGTTTGATCTAAAAAGTCGCTGGATGACTTATGACTTGTAGCAAAACTAAACAGTATCGTATTCGTTGTGTCCCTCCCCTCAAACATAATCGTCAATTCAATAAGAAATTCTTAAGATGTGTTTTAAAACAAAAGTGTGCTTATAAATTTCACTATTTAGAGGTATAACTGCTAAAAGTTTTTTTCTGAAGTGATCCATTCCCACTGTCTGGTACAGTTACAAAGTATAGTTGAAAACTTTGACTATTAAGATTTCTGTTGAAGAAAAAAGAAATATAAGTGATTATTAGGAACAAACCTTCGATTACTTTTTTACAGTGTTACAGTCAATCAAAATATTATGCTTTAAACCTTAAAACGACCCTGTAGCCACCCCACTTCCTTGAGCTGTTAGGGCCCTTTATATATTCACTCTTTGTGTTGTGTTTCATTGGAAACATGAAACATGAGTCGCATAATTCACAAATCAAGTCCCCTTTATGTAAGGATATAAACTAAGGGAAAAAGTTGAATATAATCTCCAAACAGAAGTCTATTTGAAAAGAATTTTCTTCGAGTTTACACATTTAGCAATGTGAAAAGAATTTCTTTTAGATTCCTCGTGCTTGATTAATTAGCTACTAATATACTGATTAAGCACCTTTAATTTTGCATATTTGTGCGAACCTTCTTTTTATTTAGTTTGGCAATGTTTTGATGTCCCTTTAAATAGCCACACACTCTCGATATACTTTTCATGCATCATACTAGCACCCCAATTCACTAGTTCTTGATTCTTAAACTCAATGGCAAAAGATCAGTCGATCAATCGCCCTGCTAGGAGTTTCTGTGAGAAGATACACGAAGCTATTTTTGGTAGATCGGTGAATCGTAGTTCACGTTCTTTAGGGAAAGATGATGGTACGAGTTCGTCACTATCAACCAATGGTTACCCCACAGCCGCTGGAGTACATTATGGTCCTCTCGAGATAAAACCCTTTAAAAAGAATGTGCCTTTTACATCAAACAATGTAGGCAACAACAGAGATGGCGGCCACAAGTCTTTTAGTGAGGGACAGTGCTCTAGCTATATTGATGGTGTGAAGATGAAGATGAGAACTCCTTCTGATGTTGGTGGCGGTAGGATGATCGTCTCTAGCTGTGATAGCTTTAATGACAAGGTTTCTGGCTTCATTAATGATACAAAACTTAAGTTTGTGAATACACAAAGTGAGGGCAGTGACTGAAAGACTAGATAACCATTAATTAAAGCGTGAGCATGATGGTTTATACGAGTACACACTTATGATCATGTGTGTGTTTAAAACTAGTTTAACTGTTTTAAGGTTTGGTTTCATGTATCACCATTTTGTATCATCTAAAATATTAAATTCAATAAAGGTTTTCTTGTGGGTAAAATTGTTACATGAAATTAGTTTTATGGTCGATCTTGAGACTTGGCATATATTGTACGTTCATCACAAGATATTCCTGGATTCCAATAGACCCAGCCAAACACCCCCACACCTTTGCATCTGCATATACCATTAGGAACACTGATATGAGTGCAAGGAGAAGCAGCATGGCGGAGAACAGATAATAGATTGTTCATGTCCCTAACTTTTTGATAGCCCGCCAACTTGTAACTGGTTCATACGTGTTAATAGTTGACAGTGTTTTAGGTTTGACCGACTATCGGGAAGGGGTAAGTGTGTGACTGTCTATATCCTACCTCCCCCATACCCCGCTCCGGCGGGATTCATTATAGTTGTTGTAGTGAGTTATGAATCTTCATTGTAAGAAACTATGAATGATGGCATAGCAATAAGGTATGTTATTGCTTCTTTCAAAACCTCCCCATGAGATGGTCTCCGACGACCAACTCAGATAGTAATATGTAATTTCTGCCAAGAATCCTCAGAAGCTATTGGTATTTTAAAATGATTAGTCATCCCAGTTGTGTATAATTAGTCATATAGATACAATAAAACACTCCAAGGTGTGTATAATTAGTCATCCCAGTTGTAGCTATCAGGTCTCTTTGCATATCTGTTGCGGGAATGTTCGTCATTCTTTGAGTTTAATTTCATCATTTCATTGGTATTATGAAGTGTGAGTTGGATTTAATAAATGATACATATGGTTAAGTGGTGAGTAATCTAACTGGTGCTCTTTTTATATGTTAGATAAGATTATAGGCCCAAAAAGCAGAGCACAAGTTAAAGTAGAACATAATATAACAAACTAATAAGAAAAACATATAAAACAATACTTGTATACCATAGTTACTTTCTTTTGTCTGATTTTATATTAAGTTTAATCTTATACATTTCTTGTTCCTTCAGTGAGTTTATAGCATGTACATCTTTCTATTTGATAAAATTTGGTTTAACATTCCTTTTGAACATCTACACGAGGGTGTTTGGTAGATGCGTACATGCATAATTTTGCGAGATTTCTTCTCGACTTTGTTAAGTTGCATTGTTAGTCTTCCAAACCCGAAAGCGCTGTGAGATATTTGTCCTGGTGGACATCTGCAAATTGCATTGAACACTGTATGAGTCGTTAGGACAATGATTTTAGCTACAGCTTGATCGATTAAAAAAAGTACCATCCTCTTTGATTTGTGCATCCTAAAGCTTGTTAATGATGGTCCTTTTTTTTCTCTTTAATTATGGCACAATAAAGGGAAGCACAGGAAAAAGCAAAACGTAATCATTAACAAATAAATGTACCGGTTAAAACGTTGGCATTACACCCATGGCTCGTGTTCTTTGTTTTTATAGAGTTATACTCACAAACAGGACCGTTGATTACACTTGGATTACTTTCTTTTGACAACATTGAAACAGTAAGCATCTAGAAACGTGATTAGAACTCCTCTTAGATGCGGATTTAGGCAGGAACCTTATGGGAACGTCCTCTAAGCATACTTCCTCGTGCTTAATTAGTATAAAATAATGATTAAGCTCATGTTGCATATATACCCACTTCTTTGTTTCCTTTTATAGATTGGCTATGAGAATGTCCCTTTAAATAGATGTACTTTCACTCAATATATTTCATCCATCAGATTAGTACTCTCTTATCATTAGTCTTGAACCTAATGGTGAAAGATCAGTTAAATGAGCAGCCCCGTAAGAGCTATTGTGAGAAGATTCACAAAGCTACATTCGGTAGGTTTCATCGTAGTTCACGCTATTTAAAGAACAACGATGCTTCAAGTTCTTCACTTGCAACCACTTATTACCCCGCAGCCCATGGACATAGACAAGTAATAAAAACTAATAAATTTGTGCATTTTTCTTCAAATATTGTCGAGAACAATGAAGAAGTTGATGGTCAGAAGTCTTTCAATGACGAGAAGTACACTAGTTATATTGCTGGCATGAAGGCGAAGATGAGAGCTCCTTCTGATGTTTGTGGTGGTATAGCTGTAGCTAACCATGATAGCTTCGGTGACAGGATTTCTAGTTTTATTAACCGTTGTCTAATAAGAAATCTAAGTTTTTATGTGTGAGTTTGCGTATCTGTTTTATGGGTTATCCGATAGAGTGATAGCACTTGGTCTCAGGGATTTTATGCTATCAGTACTAGGAGAATCAATGCAGTGTCATAGATTGTTACTGTATAGAGGTAGAAATAGACGGGCTGGTGTGCCGTAAGTAACGGGTCAATCATGTTGGGCTGGGTTGACCCGTGTGACCGGGTCATTATTAAAGTTAGAGAAATGCTAACCGTAGCCCTTAAGAAACAAACCTTTTATAACCTATCTTTAAGGTGGTCGGTATTGGTATTTAATGAACAAACCATAGAAAATAACTTAATCATAAACACATTTTAGCGTTCGGTGGCTAATAAAACCATCTATCAAGTGTTCTGTGGTTTTGGTTATAAAAGCTTATGTTTTTACCTTTTAAGTGGTTCTGTCTGTTCCGTTTTGGGTAAGGTTTTATTTTTCACTTCCGTTTTCTATGGTCTTTGGGTCGGTCCGGGTCTGCCGGTCCTGTCTGGTTTTGACCCGATGCTCAGCCCTACATAGTACTACACACTTAGCCATCTGTTGTGATAATAGTCAATCCAATACTTTTACAAGTTTGATCTTTAATAGTTCAAAATCACTAAATTCGAATTTGTCTCTACATATTTCGACTTTGCTCGAGTCATTTGTCTTCATTACCCTCTATCCACTGTAACATAGTGTTGTCTCTAAAGGCAATTTTGACACATGCATATCTCGTATTATCTCACAAATGTTTTTAACAAGACTTTGAATAGGCCAAAGCCTATGGTGGCGACTATGATATATTGTAATATCTGTTTCAGCAAACCTATTATCCTCATAAACATAATATTAAGTACAGTGTTAACATATTGTGTGATAACAAATTTGTTTATTGTTAACTATGGTTTCTGCCCTTTTGGCAAACTAATCTACTGAGTTTGGCTGTGTGACCACTGTCTGTAGGCGTATTAGCTTCAACGATAAGGTCTCTAGTATTATCGGTCACACAACGCTTAAGCTGATGGGTACCCCGGGTATGGTCACTGGTTGAAAGATTAGTCATGGATATAAGCGTAGGGAGCATAATGTTCCTTGCAAGTTTCACGTGTCTTGTGTCACCATCTTGTATTCTTGTATGGTCTATAATAATAAATTGAAGGAGTTTTGGTGTGCATATATGTATGAGTTTACAACATGTTTTCTACGGTTTGTGTCATGTACTCATGTCACCTCAGCCTTGAGACTCTATGCATTGTAGGCTCATCACAAAGTATCTTTAAATTCCAGTACATCCAATATAATATCATTACAAGGTAGCTGTTGGAAAATGCACAGCCCAAAATGAGCTTTAGTAATACCTTTGTAACTCCAGATACCACTAGGAGAAAGCAACAAGGTACATGTGAGATCGTGAATTCAGGATAATACATAATTTACTTCCTCTAGCCTTGGTCATCAATTGCGATTACTTGATTAACCATATTTCTGCAAAGTTTGATCTAAAATATTGCTGGATGACTTATAGCTTGTAGCTTAACTGAACATTATTGTATTCGTTATGTCCCTCCCTTCTAACATAATCATCAATTTAATTAAAAATCTTTTAAATTGTGTTTTAAAACAAAAGTTTATATGAAAATTCTATAAATGTGTATGTCAGATGTATAACCCTAAAGGCTTTATTCGCAGTGATTCGATCTCGCTTTGCCTTAAAAACTTAGACTATAAGATTTCTGTTCAAGAAAAAAGAAATATAAGTGATATTAGGAATAAACCTTGATTTCTTTTTTACAGTGTAACAGTCAATCAAAATATTCTGCTTTAAACCTTAAAACGACCCTGTAGCCTTTAGGGCCCTTTGCATATTCACTCCTGGTGTTGTGTTTTATTGGAAACATGTAACACGAGTCGCATAATTCACAAATCAAGTCCCCTTTATGTAAGGATATAACCTAAAAGGAAAAAGTTGAATATAATCTCCAAACAGAAGTCTATTTGAAAAGAATTTTCTTCGAGTTTACACATTTAGCAATGTGAAAAGAATTTCTTTTAGATTCCTCGTGCTTGATTAATTAGCTACTAATATACTACTGATTAAGCACCTTTAATTTTGCATATTTGTGCGAACCTTCTTTTTATTTAGTTTGGCAATGTTTTGTTGTCCCTTTAAATAGCCACACACTCTCGATATACTTTTCATGCATCATACAAGCACCCCAATTCACTAGTTCTTGATTCTTAAACTCAATGGAAAAAGATCAGTCGATCAATCGCCCTGCTAGGAGTTTCTGTGAGAAGATACACGAAGCTATTTTTGGTAGATCGGTGAATCGTAGTTCACGTTCTTTAGGGAAAGATGATGGTACGAGTTCGTCACTATCAACCAATGGTTACCCCACAGCCGCTGGAGTACATTATGGTCCTCTCGAGATAAAACCCTTTAAAAAGAATGTGCCTTTTACATCAAACAATGTAGGCAACAACAGAGATGGCGGCCACAAGTCTTTTAGCGAGGAACAGTGCTCTAGCTATATTGATGGTGTGAAGATGAAGATGAGAACTCCTTCTGATGTTGGTGGCGGTAGGACGATCGTCTCTAGCTGTGATAGCTTTAATGACAAGGTTTCTGGCTTCATTAATGATACAAAGCTTAAGTTTGTGAATACACAAAGTGAGGGCAGTGACTGAAAGACTATATAACCATTAAATCTAGAGCATAATGGTTTATACGAGTACACACTTATGATCATGTGTGTGTTTGAAACTAGTTTAACTGTTTTAAGGTTTGGTTTCATGTATTACCATTTTGTATCATCTAAAATATTAAATTCTATAAAGGTTTTATTGTGGGTAAAATTGTTACATGAAGTTAGTTTTATGGTCGACCTCGAGACTTGGCGACTTGGCAACTTGGCGTGTATTGTATGTTCATCACAAGATATTCCTGGAATCCAATAGACCCAGCCAAATGCCCCCACACCTTTGCAACTGCATATACTATTAGGAACACTGATGTGAGTGCAAGGAGAAGCAGCATGGGCGGAGAATAGATAACAGATTGTTCATGTCCCTAACTTTTTGATAGCCCACCAACTTGTAACTGGTTCATACGTGTTAATGGCCGACAGTGTTTTAGGTGTGATTGACTCTCGGGCGGTGTGTGACTGTCTATATCCTACCTCCCCCCATACCCCTCTCCGGTGGGATTTATTATAATTGTTGAAATGATTGATTGCATAGCAATAAGGTATGTTATTGCTTCTATCAAAACCTCCCCGTGAGATGGCCTCCGACGACCAAGTCAGATAGTAATATGTAATTTCTGCCAAGAATCCTGAGAAGCTATTGGTAATATAAAACAATTAAATGGTACGTTTTCATAGGCATATAGATATAATAAAACACTCCAAGGTGTGTATAAGTAAGTATTCATCCCATGTGTAGCTATTCAGGCCTCTTTGCATATCTGTTGTGGGAATGTTCGTTATCCCTTCAAGTTTAATTTCATCATTTCAATGGTAATATGAAGTGTGAGTTGGATTTAATAAATGATACATATGATTAAGTGGCGTGTAATCTAATTGGTGCTTTTTTTATATGTTAGATAAGATTATAGGCCCAAAAAGCAGAGCACAAGTTAAAGTAGAACATAATAGTGGTGACCGCAGAAGACACCGTCACGTTAGCGCCAACTCAGCTTTCTCTCTCTTAGACCACACAGTGACCAAACACATGTAGTGGTGACCGCAGAGGACACCGAACAATTTTTTTTTAAAAAACATTACATTAATAATTAAACATTTTACAAATTAAAATACGGAAATAAAAATACACGGAAGAAAAGACGGAAAAAAATTACGGAAATAAAAAACATGAACTTGACGGAATTTAAAAATACAACACAGATACGTTTTAAAACATATAGTTCGAATAGTATCCGTTGGAATAGTAGTTGTTTGATTTCAAATTTGAAAATTACATTACGGAATTGAAAATTACATTATGGAATTGAAAATTACATTACGAAATTGAAAATTACATTACGGAATTGAATAACAATAATGTTAAGCTAATGAAACCGTATCCTTACGGAAAACCTCAACCACATTTCTTTTTGTAATGTTAAGGTAATGCTTTGATGGTTTAGGAGTAAAAACTGAGACATTGGCAAGTATCATAGCAGCTCCTACTGTAATATCCTTTTCATAACTACCCACATCAAGGACTTTGTAGTGTATTGTTCCAGGTACTGTACCCGATAGATCTTTCAGAGTCACATTTAAATCTCCAAGAGCATTCGGAGAACAAGACTTCACTATTGCAACAACTTGTTCAAGTTTTCCCTTTTTAAGAAAGTTGTCGATGTCTCCCAAACATCCAGTTACAGTGCCACCAAAAGCATTCACATAGTTAGTGGCGCTAACCCACGCCCCACTGTTAAAATCAGCATCCTCACCCACATCCTCAACAACTTTCTGCATATATTCTTGTGTCGACATTAAAGCCCCATCCGGATCAAGAATAAATACATTTTCTTTAAGCAGCTTGGCTCGCTGAACAAGACCCGCAGGACCGGGTATTATCCTAACTGGGTTTGGGGTTGAGGAAGATGGTTCAACACATATGCTATTAGAGAGCTGAACAACACCCGCAGGACCGGGTATTATGGTAACTGGATTTGGGGTGTATGGAGATGGTTCAACATGTGCGCTACTAGACGAACGCAGAACAGGTGTTAAATGGAGATCAGAATCGTCTATATCAAGACTGTATTCCCATGGATCATTTTCGTTAGTGAAATTGGAATCCATCTGGATAGTTGGATAAGAAGTTGTGTGATATAATGAGGAGATGGTGGGGGTATTTATAACGAAAAACTAGCCGTTGGAATTCAAAATTTGAAAATATAATAACGGAATTTAAAATACAATACTTTATTTAAAACATTAAATTAAAACAACATTACACTAAAATAGTTTCTAGTTTATTAATCTGATGACTCGTAATCTGAATCAATTCTCATCACCCTAAATTCCATAAAGTAGTCATCATCGTCAGCTTGTTTTTGCCTAATCTTCCCCTCCCGTGCCTTTTCATCCATTGTTTGTTCTTCTAGTGTTTCTCTTAAGGCTTCTTCATCTAGATGTAGTTGATGTAACTCTTCTGCAGTAAGGTATACATCTCCAATCTCATGTGTCTGTGATGATGAACCACCTATATGGGTTTCTGAGCGGTGGTTATATTTTTCATGTATCCAAGCTAACTTAGCATTCATTTGTTATTCTAGTTTTGCCGCCTTTCTATACATAGAAAGATTTAGCTCGTAATCTTTATCAGAACCTTCTTTTTAGAAAGTGTCGATCAAAGCACGACTCTCTGGTGGAATGTGATTACATTTCTCGTATGCTTTTTTAAGATCTTCTTTAGTTGTGCATGCATTATAAAATTGCAAGGCTAAATCCAGAATCGCTTTCTGATGAACCATATCTTCGTCAATTTGTTTTGGAACCAAAGCTTGGATTTCATCGCCGCTATGTGGTATCGAACAAGCCATTTAAAAAAGATAATGAAAGTGTATAAAATGTATGTGTTTTGTGATTAAAAATGGTATAAAAAGTGAGATTTTATAGTGAATAGGGGATTGTTTATTTTTTTTAAAATAAAAATATAAAAGAAAGAGTTAATTTTTTTAATACGAAATCTTCCTCCAATTGTAAGGTCGTGCAGAAGACCCTAACTTTGCAAAGGTTGGGGGTGACCAGGTCTTGCTTTGGTCGGCGTAGTGGGGTGACCAGGTCCCTTTTATTGCCACATGGGACGACCGACCGCAAAAGGTCGTCCCATTACGTTTAGCCTAAGTTAGTGTCGTGAGATTACTCGTTAACCAAACCCTTTTACTATTAGTATTGCAATCTCTTGATGTTTTACTATTATGTAGCTAGCGCCTTGCAAGTTTAATTGGCAATAATTTTTGTCATTAAAAAGTCAAATATTGCAATTTTCATGTGTACTTGAAATGATGGTAAGTTTTATGTGAGACTACTCGCAATAGGGACGTCGACCCAGTCGGTCGAGTCTAGCGCGACACGTCCCGACTGTGTTTTTGGGAGATGTAGGTCTTGACTCAACCAACTCGTTGCACATTTAAAATATGAAAGTTGGTTATTTAATAAAAAAACTTTAAAAAAAAATTAAACCCTTGTAACACTATAAATATCTCATTCATTTCATCATTTTATACACAAATTCAAACCACTTTTCTATTACTTATCGTCTTTATTTAAATGTCTAACAAAATTTTCAAAACCAAATCAAAACCCCAAACTCCCGACCCCAAGAAAAGGTTCCACACTTAACACCGGATCCAAATTTTCAATTGTTCGATGTCACACCACCTGTTTGCTTTCGACCCAAAACTTTAATATATCCATCACATCAACCACAAAATCAACTTTACTATCAAAATCATCCATTCAGTCCTTTATATAACAACCAACAAGCTTTTTACCAACAACAGAATGCAATGAATCGTTCGTCTTTCGAATCACCATCTCCGTCTTCGCAACCAAATCAGGCGTATTCTCCCCTTAACCGTATTGATCTTGATATGGATATGCAAAATTTGTTTGGTACTCAAGAATATTATGCGGGTCAAGGTTCGGGCGGTACTCAAGATTATTATACGGGTCAAGATTATTCTATGGTTTACGGTTTGGGTATAGGCGGTCCATCCGTTCCCGTTAAAGACGAATCTCTCGTCGAAGAGCACTACAAGAAAAATGGCTTTTAAGGACTACGGTTGTAGTCCCTAAAAGGCCAGATTGTAGTCCCTACAGATTTGTAGGGACTACATGTAGTCCCTGATAGTGTAGTCCTTGCTGCTCAGTCCTTATAAGTTGTCGGGACTACAAAATTTAGGTATAGGGACTACTGCGTTGACTTGCCACGTGGTTTTTTTTGTTGTGACAACATCTTTAAGGACTACATTTAGTCACTACATATTTTGCCAAAACCTTTAGGGACCCCCTTTTAGGGACTATATATAGTCCCAACATGAGCTTTTAGGGACTACAATTTTTTTTTTAAATGGTCAGTGAAAGTCAAAAGATATAGTGACTATAAGTAGTCCCTAAAGGTTTTGTCAACAGATTTCTAAAGCAGGTTTTAGGGACTGTATGTCCCTTTTTAGGGACAACAAGTTGTCCCTAAAAGTAGCAGTCGGCTAAAACAACCGGTCATGTTTTATTGCATTTTCCCAGGTTTTTTGACCCATTTTTCTAGATTTTCACCAATTTTTAAACAAAACAATAACACTTCATAAAGTTCAAAGTAGTTCAACAACATAAAAATAAATTGTTCAAAAGACAACGTTCAACCACAAAGTTCAACTAAACAAGTACAACCTGACCTAATCATATCCGGGGTCGGCACCTACTCATCTCCGGGGTCGGCAGCATCTTCATGAGCACCGCCTTCATCGCTTTCATCACTAGCATCATCCATAAAGTCGTTGAGGGTCGAGAGGAGCGGGCAATCATAACTCGATGTTTTTATCCGCTAATTGTGAATGCATATCTTTCATTTGCTCGTTATGCGCCTCCACAAGCCTCCTTAATGCAACTTGGGATGCCGATTGTGGGGGAGCGGGGTAGGAGCATACGAAAGTAGATAAAGCACTGTTCGGCAGCTTCCTACCTCGTCCCGGTTTAAAAGATCGGCTGGATCCCAATACTTTGTCCATAATTCCATCATCGGTTATCCGCTCCGCTAAACCCTCTTGACTCGCTCTCAGCTTTAGCATCTGGTTCTGTAAAGTCACAAAACAAGGAAATTAAAGTCACAAATGGCCTACATACTGAGATAGATGATAAAGAGCTATGACATTTAACCTCTACATTAAACCAGGATCCAAACACCCCTTTACATACTAGCCTTTAGAAACCAAATCAGTAGAGACCATCTAACTGATAGAAACTTCTTCCAAAGTGACTATCAATAGTTTAAGAAGATAAGTTTTAACATAACATATATCTTTAACACAACATATATCTTTCCAAAGTGACTATCAATACATCTATTTATTGGACCGTCAGGAGTATGTATTCATAGCGTGAACACTCTGTAACAGACATTTTATTAAGAATTTCTTTTGGGTAAATGGAATAATACCTAGTATAGGGGCAATTTGTGAACATATGAAAAGATATATGTCGTGTTAAAGGTTTTAGTGTCATGAGCTCAATGCATTAGTAATTAATAACTTGTTTGATCCACAAGTTTCTCGATGATATATATATGCTTGTGTTCACACTTTTATTTCATATAAACTCTATGAATTCACTCAACGTTTTCGTTGACTTTTTAGCATGTTTTATCTCAGGTAATCAAGGATGATGACTTGGCATGGACGAGGAGTATTGCGCAAAAGTTTTCATAAACTTGTCTCATTCCATTCTTCAAAAACTTTATATTAATGTCTTTTAAAACTTATGTTATTTTATGGTGATGATCTTGTGGACAACCTTGTACTCTGTTTTCAAGAATGGAACTAATGTTTTATAACGTCTCTTCGAGTCGTTCTTTATATTCCTATGCAATTGTATCATGAATTAACACCCAAACTGTTGGTTTCACTGCGTGTAAATTTGGGGGTGTTACAGAGTGGTATCAGAGCTCAAGTTATAGCGAACTATGTCATTTTTAAAAACTGGACTATAACTGTTTTTCGAAAAAAATAAGAGAGTCTTTCACCGTTGCCCGATATCCGCGCGCGCATGCTCTCTGCTCCCTTATAAGCTCTCTTTTGCATCTCTACTACTATTACATGTATAATGAGTATTTAACACTTGACTATGATTTTGCCCTCTTACGACTATCTTATGACGTCTTACTATTTACCTTATATCGGCCGTTGTATAAATATTGATCACTAAGATTATCGCGTACTTCCTGATTTCTCATTTACTCCCTTGAGCGTTGATACTGGTATTATATAAAGATACCTATACATATGGGCTATTTCCTTTTTGATCTCTTACGATTAACTTCAAACTTTTTCGCGACTTTACTTTATTCCCTTTTGATGATATTGAAATTCGGCGTAGCTTGTCAATTCCACTGGTTATTTTAACATTCGACTCCAAGTTTGAACACTCTTCTTATGCTTTTGAATTGCATATGTGACTTCGTAATCCATCGTTTTGAAGTCTTCCAGTTGATGGGAATACGACTTTAACTTGTCACCTCGGATCGTGCCGTCTTTTGGCACTTACCTTTGGAACGCGATTGACTAACGTCTCATTATTCTTCTCGTTACTTCTTATGATTTTGAAAAATCATGCCGCCAAGGAGACTCCTTCTTTTCAACGTAACATTGTTTTGATCTCGTGTTTTGTTGTGACAATGCTTAAGTAGGCTAATTTATAATTATCTTATTGAAATGAATTGGGACGCCTCTTCATTTGAATAAGGAAATTATAAATCGCCGAACCATAAATTTCTAATTCTTATTTACATGGATTGGGACGCCTTTGGATGTAAATAACGATTTGTAAATGAGTGAGCTTAAGTGTATGGCGTTCGTACGAACAACCTCCTTTCGATTTGTAATCCGTTTGTACGAATAATTCCTTTTCTTTGTTCATCTAATCATTATCGTTATTACCTTTAGACGAATGAGTCTTTAGACTTCTTTCGGTTCGTAATTTGTTCATTCGATTAATTTCAAATGTGTATCCGACATGGCGTGCGTCTCTTTTAACAAATAATACGTCCGTACGAATCATTCATTGTCTTTACTCTTCAAATCGCTATCATTATTGCTGTTGTACAAATGGCTATTTGAACTTTTTTCGACTCGTGAATTGTTATATGTATTTTTTTCGAATGTGTATCGATCGTCGCAAACCATATGGAGATAAAACGAATTGAGCACGGGGACGTCGCTCCCTTAAGGTGGGAAGACTGTAACATCTCGTATTTTATGGCAATATTAAATCTCGACTCTATTTCTATTTTTCTCTTGAATAAAATTTTTGTGTTTTACTTGTTAGCCGATTTGGTGAAAATTGTCATTTTTAGTTATTTGTGTGTCGTGCTTCGGATATTTATCCGTTAAGCGTTTTGAGAAATCAATAATTTCATATTTTAGCTTCAGAAGCTTATTTATTTTTATTTTTGTATTTCTCGACTTTTCCCGCATTTTTGCCGAAACCGTGTCAAAAATAGCGTTTTTACACTCGTTACATTTAACTAAAGGTTTTTTTTGGGGCCTAACTAATAACATAATTGAAAAAAATGTGTAACCATAAGCCCAAACCAAACACTCCCTTTATTATTTTTACTTCTCCTACTAAACTCTAAAACAAACACCCCTCTAATTTTTATAAAAAGCATAGGAATTAAATTAGACACTTTGGAAAGTATTAGTTGCCTTATAATAGAATTTAACTACCATTTAAAACACACATTCATAAACACAGTTAAACCAAACATATCATAACTTTTTTTTATATAAATTTAGAAGTTTGGTGGACACTTAATACCTCCCTATAAATACTCCTACCATAACTCAAATTACTTCTATTTTAAAACACACAGATAAATGAAAACCGAATCCCCCTCCCCCTTTTCTCTTTGTGTTCGACGCAACAACACCAAAACCACCACAAACCATCACCAAAATTTTTGATAAACACATCCTATTAATCCCAAATCATCCCTACATTAATCCACATCATTCTTTTTATCCTTTAAACCACCATGCATAATGATTCTCAAGTTCTTGATTTTTTTTGTTTTTGATTTTAAAGGATTTCATTGATTTCCTGTTCAATTGGTGCTATAAGGGTTCAATTGGAGGTGTTTCTACAAGGTTTTGATTGATTAAAAGTTAGGGTTTTGATAAAAGGGTGTGGTTTTGGTTTCGGAAAATGGGGAAGAACAAGAGGGTTTGTGTTTGATCTTCTTTCTTTCTTTCCTCATTGTTTGTAAGTGTTTTCTTTACATATTGTATTGATTAATTTCCGTTTTGTATGCATCTGAATCTCATTTTCTCTTAATTTTTGGTGATGGATTTTCTGAGATTTATAATTTTTGATGTTCATGGATGATTTATGATGAATGGTGTGGCATTAGACTTAGGTTAGGGTGTTTAGAAATTTGATTTGATTGAATTTTTGAAAGTGGTTTAAGTGGTATTTTAGGACAGCAGGTTATTGGTGTGATGTTGAATAGTTTTTGGCTCAAGGCCTGTGATTTTATGACTTGGTTGGGTAGAGAAAAATACAAGGTGTATGTGATGCTTTGGATGGAGCGGTAACTCATCCGGATGACCAAGTTACGCCCAAATTAGTGAAACTAGTCCAAATGGGTGACCTGCAGATAGTTTGTGTTTTAATGGGGAAATTTTGGCTTAAAGCCTACTGGTTATTTACATGAATGAATAGTTAATATCTCAGGTCCTAGTGGCGAGTTGGATGGAACGCCAACTCTTCTGGATGGTCGAGATACGACCAAAACCGTAGAAACAAACTTAGTGTGTACCTAGAATTTGTAATGCAGATAGTTAGGCTTGTAACGAATTTTATTTGACTTGAAGGCTACTGGGTTTTTATATGGGGGAAGGGTACAACATATTAGAAACATGTGGTTCTTTGGGTAGAGCCTTAACCATCCGGATGAATGAGTTACGACCAAAATAGCGAAACTAACTAGAAATTGTACCCAGATTTTCAAATGAATTTATGTCCAGATGTTTTCATACTAAGTACCTCATTTTTCAATCCAAACCTATAGGAATTAGATAAACTTAGACATGGGCTTTCGTTTCGGGTCAAACGAAGTTGTAAAATGGGAATTATGCTAAAAACGGTGGAACGGGAAAACGTTTTTAAATAATCAAATTTAGCACATGAGGGTAAATTGGTCATTCCACTTAGGTTCTAGATACATTGGAGTGGTTGGTTGATAACATCAATAAACTAGATTCATGAATCTTTATTTTGCCTCAATCAAGCTTAATGAATCTAGTTTATTGATGTTATCAACTAACCACTCCAATGTATCCAGAACCTAAGTGGAATGACCAATTTACCCTCATGTGCTAAATCTGATTATTTAAAACGTTTTCTTGTTCCACCGTTTTTAGCATAATTCCCATTTTACAACTTTGTTTGACCCGAAACGAAAGCCCATGTCTAAGTTTATCTAATTTCTACAGGTTTGGCTTGAAAAATGAGGTACTTAATATGAAAACATCTGGACATAAATTCATTTGAAAATCTGGGTATAATTTCTAGTTAGTTTCGCTATTTTGGTCGTAACTCATTCATCCGGAATGGTTAAGGCTCTACCCAAAGAACCACATGGTACTCATATGTTGTACCCTTACCCCATATGGTCATATAAAAACCCAGTAGCCTCCAAGTCAAATAAAATTCGTTACAAGCTTAACTATCTGCATTACAAATGCTGGGTACACACTAAGTTTGTTTCCACGGTTTTGGTCGTATCTCGACCATCTGGAAGAGTTGGCATTCCATCTAACTCGCCACTAGGACCTGAGATATTAACCTATTCATTCATGTAAATAACCAGTAGGCTTTAAGCCAAAATTTCCCCATTAAATAACAAACTATCTGCAGGTCACCCGTTTGGACTAGTTTCACTAATTTAGGCGTAACTTGGTCATCCAGATGAGTTACCGCTCCATCCAAAGCACCACATACACCTTGTATGTTGCTCTGCCCAACCAAGTCATAAAATCTCAGGCCTTGAGCCAAAAACTATTCGACATCACACCAATAACCTACTGTCCCAAAATACCACTTAAACCACTTTCAAAAATTTATTCAAATCAAGTTTCTAAATACCCTAACCTAAGTCTAATGCCACATCATTCATCACAAATCATCCATGATCATCACAAATAATAAATCTCAGAAAATCCATCAACAAAATTAAGAGAAAATGAGATTCAAATGCATGCAAAACGGAAATTAATCAATACAATATGTAAAGAAAACACTTACAAACAATGGGGAAAGAAAGAAAGAAGATCAAACACAAACCCTCTTGTTCTTCCCTATTTGCCGAAACCAAAACCACACCCTTTTATCAAAACCTGAACTTTTAATCAATCAAAACCTTGTAGAAACACTTGCAATTGAACCCTTATAGCACCAATTGAACACGAAATCAATGAAATCTTTCAAAATCAAAAACAAAAAAAAATCAAGAACTTGAGAATCATTATGCATGGTGGTTTAAAGGTTAAGAAGAATGATGTGGATTAATGTAGTGATGATTTGGGATTAATAGGATGTGTTTATCAAAAATTTTGGTGATGGTTTGTGGTGGTTTTGGTGTTGCTGCGTCGAACACAGAGAGAAAAAGGGGAGGGGGAGTCGGTTTTTATTTATCTGTGTGTTTTAAAATAGAAGTAATTTGAGTTATGGTAGGTGTATTTATAGGCAGGTATTAAGTGTTCGCCAAACTTCTAAATTTAAAAGAAAAAGTTATGGTATGTTTGGTTTAACTGTGTTTATGAATGTGTGTTTTAAATGGTAGTCAAATTCTATTATAAGGCAACTAATACTTTCCAAAGTGTCTAATTTAATTCCTAGGCTTTTTATAATAATTAGAGAGGTGTTTGTTTTAGAGTTTACTAGGTGAAGTAAAAATAATAAAGGGAGTGTTTGGTTTGGGCTTATGGTTACGCATTTTTTTTCAATTATGTTATTAGTTAGGCCCAAAAAAACATTTAGTTAAATGTAACAAGTGTAAAAACGCTATTTTTGACACGATTTCGGCAAAAACGCGTGAAAAGTCAAGAAATACTAAAATAAAAATAAATAAGCTTCCGAATCTAAAATATGGAATTATTAATTTCTCAAAACGCTTAACGGATAAATATTCGAAGCACTACACGCAAATAACTAAAAATGACAATTTTCACCAAATCGGCTAATAAGTAAAACACAAAATTTTTATTCAAGACAAAAATAAAAATGGAGTCGAGATTTAATAGTGACCGTAAAATACGAGATGTTACAAGAAAAACAACAACTTGGTGGCTAGAAAAGTGTGTATCTGAACTAAGAACATGGAACTTATTCAAGTTAACATGCCTATAGTAATCGATAAAACGCATAATTGCGTTAGAATTAGAGAAATCATGGGAGAATGTGATGAAGCCCTATTACCCAAGGCATCAACAACGGCAGAGAATGATTATGGGACTGGTGAGGAAGATGAGTATGCAACAGATAATGATGGCGGGGATGACACCAAAGATGAGGAAACCACTAATTGCAGTGACGAGGATCTATATGATGATGGGTCGGAGTGTGATCTTTTCTTAGATGATGATGTGGCGAATATTGAACATCAAATATGTGACAACCGTGGCTTGAGCAGGTTAGTCAAACCGTAGTGTTGACCTAAATATCTGTTCTATAAGTATGGTTTATGGGTATGTGTGTTTCTATGTGTTCTATGTGTGTTTTATGAGGATTTGAGAATCAACCTAGTGAGTGTGAGAGTCTCATTGAGGTGTGATTATGATGGAGTTTGCATGGGTGCATTTCATTCACTTTTGAGTGACATGTAAATGACTTGTGAATTTTGAGCGTTTATGTATTTTGTGTGTATGTATTTATGTGTAAGTATTTACGTATTCATATTATTAGGTTTTAGAGTTTTGGAAGATGGAAATGTAGTTAGAATATGAAAGAAACGAAATTTCTATTTTTGGAATGTTAGGTTTAATAAAAATGAAAAGTTAATTATTTTTAAAAGTCTAGTAAATTGCGTTTACGCAAAAAGGTATGCGCAAATAAGCTTAGGTTTTTGTAGAAAATTAAGGTAATGTTAATAATTAAGTAATTAATAATATATATATATATATATATAGTGGGGGATCGGCCGGCCCAAAAAGAAAAGGAAAAAAAGAAAGGAAATCCAAGCCTAATTAAACTAGGACTCTAATTAGGAATTATCTAGGATTATTCTAGAGGCCTATAAATACAAAATAAAATCTCATAACCCTCTCTCATATACTGTTCGACCGATCCAAGAGAAAAAGAAGAAGAGAAAAATTTAGGGTTTTGATTTTGTGAAGGAAACAAGCTCTAAGGTAAGTTTTAATTAATCCTTGTTAGTTATTAATCATTAATTCATGTAATAATTATTATGATGGAATTAGGGTTTTGTAAAATCAGTAAATTAATGATGTTTAATCATGTCATAATGATTAGGGTTTAATTGTAATCGTATGGGTATGATCGGTTAGGTTTAATTCGTGTTAAAACTTGATTTAGGTTTGAGCAGAATTTTGGGTCGTGTTGTTCAGATGATATCTCATGATTCTAACAAGATTTTTGCTTAATCTTTGTCTAATTGAATTCCCGAGCGTCAACCTTCCAACAACATTCCAGCCACGAATGCTATTTGAGTTAATGAAGTCTTCACATATTGTTTGCAAGACAACTCAAATATATAAAAAAACCCCCCCCCCCCCCCCAATTATAGTCCAGAGAGTCTACTTTCCAAAAAGTCTGGCCTCGAACGATTTTGAGTTCGGGAAGTCATTCAAATATTGTTTGCAAGAAAAGTTGTCAAAACAGTAAATACGGGTCAGATTTGGGTCTGATTTCGGGGAGTAAAACCCCTACTTAAAATTCGAATTAGGATTAGCCCTTTTACAGAAGTCAAGTTCTATGTGTCTATTAAACTTCCATAAATTTTTAGCCTCTGATTTGTTGTCTAAGTATGGTTTTTAGGGTCATACTTTTTAGTGTGCGTGCAGGTCCGAATTGGGACTGTTTTGAAGTTTGATTTTATTTGAGATGGTTACACATATAATTAATACTTGGGAATCTCATGGTAGTTAGTAAACACATAAGGGATCATGTGTGATTTTTGGTATGAATTATGAGAGTCATTAAGTAAGGGTTTTAGGTGCGTAAAGTCACACTAAAATTCTGCAGTTTTGATTAAAAAGGAGTTGTCTAATGTAATGTGTTAATGAAGCGGTTAAGGTTGGGCATGGTGTCGGGGTGACCCATGATGGGACATTAAACCCCTAGAGACATCCATCATATGATTGTTACATGTGCGTTAAGCTTTTGGCTTAGTAGCATGTAACACGAGTTATTTTGTTGTTAGATTTGTGCTAGTTGTTTGTGAAGCTTTTTGTTGGAATCTTTTGAAAAGCTAAGCAAAGGTGAGTTTCATAGCCCCTTTTTCTCATGTTATTTTAGGGTGAGAATGATGCTTGTCTTGTTGTCGTGTTAAAATGTTTTTAAGCTTGCTGTAGTTATGTGTATTGGATCGTGGGCACGTTCCGTCCTGTTGTGTTGCGATATGATATGTTTGGTATTGTGGATCCCAATATGCAAAACAAGGTGTGACGGTGGTAAGACTGCGTGAGCTAATATGAGGCCATGTAGTGCACATATGTAGTTGATATGATTGTGGATCGTGGGCACGTTCCGTCCCGTTGTTGTTAATTGTTGTCATGAATTGTTTTGGTAATTGCAGCAGCTAATTGAAAGTTTATTTTGGATATTGTTGTATGTCGTAAACCTATGATTCTCGCTCAACTTTATGTTGACGTTTTAAGCATCATTTTCAGGTGAGCTTAATGGTGCTAAGATAGAGCGAAGTGGCTAGAAGAGACCGTAGGATGCTTGGAGTTTATTTATGCTTTCTGTTTGAATAAATGCGTTTGCATGAATTGTTTGGATTATGTTTTTGCATGTCATTTATTGACGAGGCCTGATAAGTGCTTAATTACACATATCTTTTACCTCTAAAAACGAGCTTAAATGACCAAAAACAGACAAAAACTGC
>BQNB010045214.1:0-42262 GCA_026074375.1 Tanacetum coccineum
GCAGCCACCGACCGGCCACCGTCACCGCCGCCGAAAAACTTTTCCGGTGACTTTTTCCGGCGAACCCAAAAATTACAAAAAGATAGACCAAGCCCGGATCTACCCGATCCCCACCATCACGCGCCTCCACGCCACCACTACCACTCAGCCGCCGCTGCCCTCATCATCATCATCATCTTTGTTCCGCCATCTCCATCTCAGCCGCACCACCATAGGGTGCATTTGTTTTAATTTTGTTTTAAACAGAAAGGGGGGTGCGTTCGGTTTGGGTTATAACACAAAAAGGGGTGCGTTTGGTGGGTCTCAAACCAACCGGGTGTGTTGGGTTTCATAGTAACACCACAAGGGTGTTTGGTTGGCTGTGTGACACCCAAAAAGGGGTGCGTTGGTGTTGTTTTCAGCCGATAAGGGTGCGGTTTGGTTGCGGGTTCATAACACCCGACGAGGGTGCGTTTGGTCCGGGTAAAAACACCAAGATAGGGTGCGTTGGTTTGGTTGGGCACCAGCAGGGGTGCGTTCGGTGTGAGTTTAGCACCAGCCAGGGTGCGTTGGGTTGCGGGTAAGTAGATTAGGGTGCGTCGGGTTTTCTAGTAGCACCGAAGCGGGTGCGTTTAGCTGTTCTTGACAGCCTAGGGTCCGTTTGGTTTTCTGGTTTGCACAAGAGGGGTGCGTTTGGTTTTTCTCAAACCAAATAGGGTGCGTTGGTTTGTGTTTTCAGCCGGGTAGGGTGCGTTGGTTTTTCTGTCACCGAAAAGGGTGCGGTCGGGTTCGGGTCAGCCACCGATTATGGTGCGTTTGGCTGTGACAGCCCCGAAAAAGGGTGCGTTTGGTATACTAACAGCAGACTAGGGGTGTTTGTTTTATTGGTTATAACAAAAATGGGTGCGTTTGGGTCCGGGTCAGCAGCTAGGCTGCGTATGGTTGTTAAATTAGTCATTAGGGTGCGTTTGGTTCTAAGTGAAACAGCCAAGGGTGTGTTTTGTTTGATGTTTACATGATTAGGGGGCGTTTGGTTGGACAGAAATCGCACAAGGGTGCGTTTGGTTTAGTAGAAACCAATACGGGTGTGTTTGGATGGCTGTTTAACAGCCATGGGGTACGTTTGGTTTAGCGGGAACCGCACAAGGGTGCGTTTGGTTGGTGGTGTAGCACGAAAGAGTGTGTTTGGTTTTGTTTCCACCAAATGGGTGCGTTTGGGTTTGTGGGTTAACAACCGACGAGGGTGTGTCGGGTTGGCTGTCAAACAGCCGGGACAGCCGGGGGTTTGTTTGGTTTGATAATCAGACACAAAAGGGTGCGTTTTGTTTTGCACCATAAATATATTAATTGTTTCATTTATTTGATTGAGTAATTATATGTGATGAAATCTATTGAAACTTGCGGCGTCGAGATAATATATTATTGATATTAAAGCGGGATTAATATGAAATTATAAGCCATAATAGACATATTTTAGATAAGTTTTGAGCTAAAAACGGATTTTGGCGCGTGTTTGTAACGGGTCATTTTGACCAGAAAATAGAACATGGGATTCGGGGTTCGAGATTTTGAAAAGTCAGACTTTAGTTTATAAAATATAACAAATTATATTTTGACGGACGTTTTGATATAAAACGGGACTTTTAACTCCCAATAACGAAGAAACTGGAGTGAAATCGGAATATACACTTTAATAGAAATATATGTTATTTTTAATATATATTAAATCTGACAGACTTATTAATTAAAGGATTTGAGCACTTTCGAGTCCGTTTCAGCCTTCCGGCGAAACACGAAAGTTGTTCGTAATGACATTTTACTTTGTCACGCGGACTGTCAGTTTTAAAATTAAGACATAGCGGGTCAAAACTAAAGGTCAACGTAAACGTCAACGGATATTTTAATTAAAATTAATACATTATGAGTACGATTTTGAGTGATAAAATAAGGTCGGTTAATATATTATTTCAATTAATTATTTTTAAGACCATTGTTCGGTTATGATTGGACGGAAAACAATATATATACACATAAAATACCAAGGGTTAAGGTTTAAAGACGCGTAAGTGGATTTCTCATCACACATATATAAATATATATATGTTTTCATTGTAACGATGTACACATCGTTGATAGTACTTTATACATATTGTAATCGAGCGACATAATTATAGGTCGTGGTCGAGATCGTTGCTGCTTCGTTGTGATTTATTTGGTTTATTTGATCTTGATCGTTGATCAAGGTGAGTTCATAGCCCCCATGTTTTACTGGTTTTTAACTGAACATTGCTTGTTTGCAAATTGCATTTTTCATGTTGATTACAAATTGGTTTACATACTTTTTGTTTAGCTCGCTATGGGACTACATTATTTGACGTCATTTTTGGTCACAAAATACATACTTTACTTTTTGATTGATTCGAATTAGCTTAGCGGTTTGATGATAAAACAAAAATTACTGCGGGTGTTTCTTGGAGGGGACACGGTAAGGGTAGTACATATTTTTACTTTTACTGCCCGGGTTCTCTGTCTTGGATGGGGACACCGTTAACGGAGATGGGAAACACATTATTTAATCACTGCCCGGGTGTTTCTTGGAGGGGACCACCTGAGTAGGGGTACATACAAGTCTATGTCACAGCGTCATGAACTGTAAATCACTTGGCAGGTGTGAGCTCGGAATGTTATGAATAGATCTATTCGGTTTGTGGTGATCCCCATGTTCGGGTGTTAGCTATCGCGGTATCGAACGTTATAGGTGATTCCACGCGAGTTGTAACATGATATAATTTGATCTATTGGATTGACAACCCCGTTTCGGGTGAACTAGCTATACTGGGATACGAAAGTTTTAATACATGCGGTTCACGTTGGCGACTATAGGGCCCCCAACTCAAAATACATACTGAACTATTTGGTGACATTAATTAAAATTGGCATGCATTCTTTATATTCTTTGGGATAAGATTTGTACTTTTGGTGACATAAAATGTGTCGTGCTATTCTTTTTTTATAATTCTTGGTGATTTTTAATGTATCTGTGATGATACATAGTGGACAAATACATTCAGTTGAACTTACATTATATTTAAAAACCTAATCTATGAAATCTCACAACTTTAATGTTGACACTTTTAAGCATGTTTTTCTCAGGTGAAATTAGATGCTTGATTATTTGACTGTGCTTGGAGTGCATGAATTCAGATTTTCATGGTGATGCAATTATGGGACAACTATTATTTTGATTTCAGAAAATCAACGAGATTGTTTTACAAACGACACATTTAGAGGTCGTTCTCTTGTATCTAGCGCTGTGTTTATGATGTAGCACCCTGTGGTTTTCCGTTGCGTTTGTTTATATTTTTGGGGGATGTTACAAGATTGTTAGCAGGAGCACTGGTTATAGAGAACTAGGTTGCATATTTTACCCTAGACTATAACCGTTTTCACAAACATTGCATCACAACAAACATTTTCAAAGTGCATACACGCTACTTGCTTACTTGCTTAGGTTACTTGTTACCTTAAGTGCTTACATGACATATATATATGTAATATATATGCTTTCATCTTTTGCGTATATCGCACGTTTATTTATATAAGAGTTATTTATATAAATACCAGAGCATTTCTTAAGACATTGTGAGTTGCACAATGGTCTCAATTATACCTCAGACATTGTGAGTTATACAATGGTCTCATCTTACTTCTTAGACATTGTGAGTTGCACAATGGTCTCATTTCGTTCTCAGACATTGTAAGTTAAACAATGGTCTCTAAGAATATTATCTTCTTCATAGCTTTATGCAATATCGTACTACACGAAGACCGTCATAATTTTTGTTTACATGGAATTTTGTATGAATCTAAGTATTACAAGTCTTGTATGGGCGGGACTTGTAATATAAGGATTGATATGATAATTGATATGTAAACAAGACCCGTCATAATTTTGTTTACATGGAATTTTGTATGAATCTAAGTATTACAAGTCTTGTATGGGCGGGACTTGTAATATAAGGATTGATATGATAATTGATATGTAAACAAGACCCGTCATAATTTTGTTTACATGGGATTGTGTATGAATCTAAGTATTACAAGTTCTGTTTGGGCGGACTTGTAAATATGATGATTTGATATGATAATGCTTTGTAACAAAAAAAAATAACATATAAAAGCCGTTTACAGTTCTGTTTACATAGAATTATGTGTGAATCTAAGTATTACAAGTCTTGTATGGGCGGGACTTGTAATAGGAGGATTTATATGATAATTGCTATGTTGACTGGTTCATCGAGACTCTAACCTGTTTATCTAACCGGTACTCTTACCCTATCTTAACTCTTAGGTCGTCGATATTTTTGGGTAGTTTACTCTCTGTCTCCGGAAGACGAGTTTGGAACTCTCGTCCCATACTTATTAGAGCAATGTCTCGTCATGTCATCCATCACCTTTTGAAGGTTTGAGAGTTACTCGTATTGCATCGGGAATATTAAGTAGGATGATTTATAATCTTTTATTTGAAAGGAGTGGGACGCCTCTTCATTTAAATAAATAACATTATTAATCACTGAACCAAAAGTTTTCTTTTCTTACTTACATAAATTTGGATCGCTTCTTTATGTAAATAAGAAATTTAAATGAGTGGGCTTAATGGTATCCGTCATGACACGGGAGTATGACTTGAAATCGATAATCATCAGATCCGTTAAAGGGTTCTAGAGGACACACAATCGTGTCTTTCTAGCTCAGCAAAATCTAATGGCCCTCACTTGGAGCTTCCTTTTCTCATTCTTTAAGTTGTTACTTTTGCGTTTGCAAATCATCGCGATACAAAAACTGTTCGTAGAACTAACAGGAATTGTTAACCTTTGCGTTTTTAGATGGTGTTGATTTCGTCCTCAAAACTAGCGACTGAGTACCATAATCCGCCGTCTATCGCATAAGCTCTCTCGCGAGCTCCTCTCATTTATTAAACTTTTTTTTGTGATATGTTTCTCGAATGTCCAAATTCTCGCTTTGACATCACCATTTGTTATAGTATTGAGTTATGGTCGCTGCTGTTGGGGTCCTGGAGCGGTCCGAATGATAAAACTTTATCCAATTGGTTATGCAAACTCCCCTTAAACGAGATAAAACACCTATCGACGAAACAGATAGTCGAACTATTCATTTCGGGCCACTAGTAGGAAGACTTAGGTCGCGATACATCCTAGTACTGCCAAGTAAGTTGGGTACTTACATACATAAGCCACGTTGATGTGAATCATCGAACATTACAAATAGTAGAAACGAGACTCCGTCCTCGGACATTTAGAAACTTATACAAACATACTCACGCGACTACACTTTCTTCTTGAGGTTTTCACTATAATGAGACTTTCCTTATAACGCGGTTATACCAGTCATAGATATGTAACTGATATATTTTGAGCATAAACCATTTTGATGGATTAAATATCCTGGACAAACCTAGCCAAAATTTTTGGTAGATTGAGAAGTGTAGAAACACCGAATTTTGCTGAATAAAGTTATCAGCGTCTTGTTTAGAACGAGTTTATTAAACCTTAAGTCTTTCCTTAGTCACACAATCGGATAACACGAATTTAATCTCGGGACGAGATTTCTTTAAGGGGTAGGTACTGTAACATCCGAGAATTTTTGAAATTTTGAATGACGATTTTACCCTTTGACTTTTAGGGTCTGGCTTGACTTATAAGAACGACCATCTAAATCACGTTTTCACGACTCGGACTCTAAAGCAATTTGATGTGGAATGATATTCCTGACAACTTTTTAGTTTTGACCGAGACCCGAAAACAGTCAGAAGGTGACTGAAATGCCCTCGCAAGATTTTAGAAACACAAAAATAATTAAATTACATTTAATTATCACGTTTTATTAAATAAGAATATTTAATAAATTATTTAATATTTTATTCAGTGACGTTTGTTGAAGGCGCAAATATTCGAGTAAAATGATCATTTTACGGACAAGCTAGTTTAATCGGGGAATTATTACAAATAAATTATAAAACGTTTTTAAATAAATTTTATAAAACGTTTACGAAAATTAGTCGAGTGAATACTCATTTTTATCAGAAAAATGATTTGAAAAACAATGGCGCAAGTTTCGTATTTTGAATCGTCCGATAAGTGGCTCAAACGAGTCCCGAACCAATATTCTATAAAAGTTCCTCAAAATGTCACTTCTGGCCCCTGGACTATTGAACACTTATCATTTATTTTAAAAACTTTTATTATATATAAAAGTTTATTTATATTTTTCATTCTTACAAATTATAACACACACTCAAATTACAAATCCTCTCTCCTTCCCCAAATGTTTCGGCAGCACCTGACGCCGTTCCGGCCTACCACCAGCCACTCGCGGAAAAATATTTTCGGCAAGACCAAAAATACTCCTCACCTTTACCGATCTATCTGATTCCCTAAACTACTCGCTACCACGCGCACCACAACCACCATTGGGTTCACTCTCACCATCACATGCCACACACCACCACGGGTGCGGTGTTTGGTGGTAATCACCTAGGAGGGTGCGTTTTTCTTGGTTCGCACAGTCGGCTAACAAGGTGCGTTCGGTGGTTATACAGCAGGGGTGTTCGTTTGGTTTTAAAAGACGCAACAAGGGAGTGTTTGTTTTCTTTCAGAGATTAGGGTGCGTTCGGGTTGGGTTTGCAAGAAAAGGGCGCGTCGGGTCCGGCTACGAAACAGCCGGGTTGGGTTGTCGGGTTGGCTGTGGGACAGCCGGGTATAGCCGGGGGAAGGGATGTTGGGTGTGGTCACAACCACAAGGGAGTGTTTGTTTCGGGTTATAAATAATACGAAGGGTGCGTGGTTTATGTGTAACACCACGAGGGTGTGTTTGGTTTGCTAGAATCAACACGTAGGGTGCGTTTGGTTTGGATTATAACAGTAGTGGGTGCGTTTGGATGGCTGTTTAACAGCCATGAGGAGCGTTTGGGTTGGCTGCGAAACAGCCGGGGGGTGTGTCGAGTTGGTCTCGCACCTCGAGGGTGCGTATGGTTCGCGGGTCAGCAGCAAGAGTGTTAGCCTCAAAATATTGAGTCGAACAATGGAAGTTCGTTCATAATTATATTAGGTCCTCGTTCACAAATTCAATATATGTTGTATTAGGGCTATGACGGCGTTAACGGGCTCTTTATGTAATCTAATCGGTCACGTGTATCGGGCGAAAAGCCCAAGTAATCCTAAGCCCGGCCATAGAAAGCCCATAGGCATGCAAGCCTCATGGTCTAGTATATATACCATTTTCCTCTATGGAAAATGGTGTTGATTCTCATTTGTATTTTTCACATTTGCTTGAATTCAACCAACTCTCATTTTCTCTCTACATTTCTCTCTCTAACTTCTCTCTAAATTTTCTTCCATTTTATCTCATTTTATTTTTCTTGTTTCAATAATGAAGTGAAAGTGATATATTGGGTTACGACATTTGTTATCAGTCGCCTCGGGTGGGTTTAGTGGTCTAGTTGTGGTGATTTAAAGCTTATTGATTCGGAGTATAGACGATTATTTTGGGATTATTCTCACGTTTTTTTTACTTCTTTTGCATATTACTTCTTTTTTCTTTTGCATACTTCTTTTGCATATTTTGGGATTATTTTGGGAGTATAGACGTTTTTTTTCTTTGGTATCACGTGCCTTGTTTTTTTTGTTTTTTTTCTACTTGTTTTATTACTTCTTTATTACTCTTTATCCATCTTTTTGTTGCTCTCTGGTGTGGTAAGAAAAACACAAGGACGAATCGAACGAGAGCATTCATCTTGAAGCCGAACGAGAGCATTCATCTTGGAGCCGAACGAGTGAAAAAAAAAAAAACTCAACAACCGAACGAGAGGAAAACTTGTTTCAAAACGATCGAGTGGAAAAAACTTTTGCACGAACGAGTGAAAATTTTCGAAACGAACGAGTGGGAAAACTTAAAGAGCGAACGAGTGAAACAACTCAAGAAAATTTACTTTCCGAACGATGAAACTACCCAAGGACCTGAACGATTTGTGAAAACAAATCTCAAGGATGTCGAAACGAGTGAAACACTCAAGACCGAACGATGGAGAATTTTGATAGGATCCCGAATCGAGTTCTTTTACTATGGACCGAAACGAGTTGTCTAGTGATAATCTAAGGAATTTAATCCGAACGAGTTTTGTTGTCTCAACCGAATCGAGTTTACTCGACTTGGGACCGAACGAGTTTTTTTTGTCTAGCTTGTACCGAAATCATCTATACCCGAGAAACAAATCTTAACACGTTTTAACTATATTTTCGGGTTTTATCGGTTTCGAGTGACGTTAAAACGACGGGGACTTAAGACTTTATATCATGTGTTGTGTCGTGTTTCGATCATTCGGGGTTATATTCGGGATTCCCTACCGACGATAACCCGACCATGTTTAAATGATCAAATAAGACATTCGTGTTCTTATATCTTTTTTTTTTAAAACGAAGGTGATAAAGAAAAAAAATGGAGGGAATTTTCTATTAAATACCAAGAATTTGAAAATGCCAAATGCAGCCCCTGGACTTTAATTCAAATTCACCCTTCATCCTTTGTTTGGTTAATAACCCTCCTTGTTAACATACCTTTACACCGTTAGTCCTTATTCTTTTAAAACAACTCGTTAGTCCTCCAAAGTGAATCGTTTGTGCACCGTTTGTCATTATTTTGAGTTTTAATCAACGTGATAAAAAAATCCATTTACAAGCTCAAAATTCGTGCACCGTTCAACGTTTTAGCTCACGAAATCGTTAACAAAAGTTTAAGTTCTTCAACAACAACAACGATTTCACCAACAACAATTCTATTTTTACGGTTTTCTTGATTTAGTAAATCCCGCGAATACTTCTTGTATTTTCTGGGTTTTGTCAAGACTTGTAAAATCCGATAAAATAGTTTTCCACAACAACAAAAATCACTTTACCTGCTTAAGATCCTACAAATCATTTTCACTTCAATTCACGGTAAAATGGAAACGAAAGATACTTTATCTTCGTGTTATAATTCGGAAGAACAACAAATGCAACAAATGCTAAAACAAGCAAGATATTTGAAAGTGTGGTTGCCTAACGGTCTTAGTCATTAAATCAAATTTCACACGGATACGAACAAAGGCATCACTAAAAGTGAATTTGAACGTGCATTTAGTCATATTTTTGGTGAAGATGTTGACACATTCACAAGAACGTTCTCTCAGAACATGGATACACTGGAACAACAACTTACCAAAGAAACTATTCTTGAGTCTAACTGCCAGAATGCCTTTAGAGTGCTCAAGACACAATTTGAGAAAATTTTCAGCTCCGTGCTAATAAAGCCTTCAAGTTTAGATGGTATGTATGCAAGAAAGGACTTCCACGCATGTACTAGCATGGAACCTCAACTCTTCAAAGAAATAATACTCAAAAACTTTGATTTCATTGAAGATTATATGCTTAAAACAATCATTCATGCACAAACGATTCAGAAAAGGATTGGGGATGACAAAAGTTCTGTTTCAGATTCAAGAATGCACAGTTCAAGAAGTTAAAGCATTGGATGCTATTTCAGAAGACAAAGCAAAAAAGAGTTGCATGGTATCTTTTCGAAAACTTCATTCACACCTCAAGCATCTTTCACACGGACAACCTTAAAAGGGAACTCGACTGTAGTCTGGATTTCAAACTGCATTTGCAACACTCTTTGGTCAAGATGTTGAAACTTTTATAGGCACAATGTTCCTAAACATGGATCAATTAGAAAAGCAACTTAACAAAGAAGAATTTCAAGAGATTGGATCCACAGTTTCTTTTAAAGTACTCGAGACACAGTTTCAGATGTTCATCAAGTCACGAATTTATTTGGATGATGAATATGTTGACATGACACGCAACAAATTCCTACAATACACTCGAACTCGAAATTCAGGAATTCCGTTGACACATGATCCAGCACATGGAATCTGTTAAGAAGTCGATTGATGAAAGAGCACAGCATAAACGAGAGTATGACAGCTGGGTGAATGAAAGACAGATTCAGACAACAGAGGATAAGGTTGATACGGGAAAAGCAGTGGATGCTAGTTTGGTTAACACAGAAAGCATTGGGACAGAATCCAAAGAGCAGGATACGAGCAGCAGATCAGGGAATGATGCACATGCTGATGATGCAGATATCAGACCCATATATGATGAAGAGCCAATGGTTGAGGTACAAACAACTGCTGAATCAATTCTTTGCTAGGGACAACAACATACTGAGCAACCTGAATTCAATAATGAAGGAAAGGTTGACCAGAATGTTGAACAATGTCATGACACTTGTCCTTCGCCTGCTAAATTAACTGATAACCAGACAACTGAACTCTTAAATCAATCTCTTGAATCTGAAAATACTCGTTCAAAAAGGACCGTTTGCCAATTTCAAACAGATTTTTTAAGAGGGAAGCTCATTGTGTTAATCTTGAACTTTAAAATATCAAAATCAAGCTTTAAAAGAAGGGCAACGATGGTCAATTTTGAAAGTAACAATAATGTGAAGCAAGGTTTAAACATGACATCAGATGTAATTTGAAAACATTAAACTTCGAATTGGAACAATTTAAAAGTGGCTAAGTTACTAAAGAAAATGATGAGACTTTAAAAAGGCATTACAAAAGAAATGTTTCGATTCTATCAAGACAATAAGAGCTAAGACTCATAGAACACACATTCTTTGATTGCAAAAATAATGATAAATTCAAGTCTTCAACTTCAGGAAAAAGGGTTTGCAATTTGCAGCATTAAATAATGAGTTAAGCGAAATTAACAGGAACATAGTATGACTACTACGTTTGCAAAATCGTCAACCTTAGGGAAACCGTTTACAACCACGTAGAAGAAACAATTCAGTTGTTAGTCAATCCGACCGAGTTTTAAGTCTGAGACCTAGTCTTTCAAAGCAACGGTTTGCTCCCAAGTTGATGTCAATAACGATTGTCAAAACCTTAGTCAATACACTTTATTTGCCTAAGGAAAAGAGAATCTGCTGATTGCAAAACCTCAACATTGATTGCACCTGGCTCATCTTGTATAGCTCAAAATAACATGTTCATAATCACTACCTAGAGGAGCGAAGGAAAAAGACACAAGAAGCTGTAGGAATTCAGGAACTTAGTGTTGTTGCCTTTTGCTAGATACAAAGCACAGCAAATATGATAGCAAACCAAAACTAGGATCAATAATCAAAGTTTAGGAATTGGCATGCATTAAAGAGAGTTGCGTCTCGCACAAAGGACTGTGCCCATTAGCAGAACACTCTTGGGATTCTAGAAGTTTTTTGACTGCAAAACATTTTGTTTGCTCGGGACCATTGCCGAAATGAGTCTTTAATGCAATTCATGGATTCTTGGTGTAACAAAATTCTAAATGAAGTCAAACTCACGTGCTAGGTTCCTTCCATAATGTAAACAAACAGGTACAAAACGTAGCAGGCAAACAAGTTTTGCAAGAAACCAGAAAGACAGATCCCCAAAAAGACACAGGTTCTTCATTCAAAAAGACTTCGTTGGTCCTTTTTGAGAAAATAATGGACTCCTAGATCTTGTCTTAAGTGGAAACCGACGGGTAAAATTTTCAAGACAGTTGGTCTTAGGTGGGTTCCAACTGGAAAGATATTCACTTCCAGCACAACCACGGTTGACAGTGAACCCCAAAATGGTTCAAATGCAGATATCTCTAACCAATATGAAAGGCCAAAATTTGATGTCAGTGCAGGTACTTCTAACTTAAGTGCAGGTACATCTTTCAATCCTAAAAAGGAAGGACTCCGAGTTTGGTTGCTGAAAAGACTGATATCTGAGAAACCAGGGCTTCAAGGAATTTTCATCTGATGCATAAGCAATGACGTCTGTTCACAACAGTTCAGGCCTCGCTCCTCCACGACAAATGACTTCTGATCATAACAGTTCAGAACTCGGAATTCACGACCACAGCAATGAACTGTCAAGTTCAAAGCTGGTTCCAAAAGTTGTTCCTCCAGCAGACAAGACAGCTACATCACGACAAGAGTTGGAATTACTATTTCACCATCACATAACAATGCTGAGGTCAACATGTAAATATTTTATATATAAAAAAAAAATAATACAAAAATATAAAATTTCAAAAAGAAAATACAAAATCAAAAAATCAGAAAATGTTTCAAAAAATATTCTTCTCGACATGTCTCTTGGAATCGATAACATTTACGTACCTAGAAATGTTGATTAATATCGACACGGGCGTGTAAATGAAGTTCGAACAGGAGTTTCAAATGCTTTCAAAACATGTCATTTCTAAGTTTTCTTAATGGCTTATGTGCAAATATCAGTACGTAACCCGGACTTCAAATAAAGGAAAGTTTATCTAATAGATTACTTATACCTAAAACGAGGAAATTCACTTTTCTCTGGTCCTCTAGCTTGTTCTTACAAGACATTTAAAGTTTTGAGCTCAAGAAAAAGGAAAGTGTACGCATAAGTGCGCTTACCCTTAGATGGTTGGATGAAAGATTTCTAACTTGATGTTTGTCAAAATGAATGAACACAATTTTTCAAGAATTTTATCACTGACAATTATTATCTTTTCAAAATTGGTATGGGTTCAAAACTCATCTTTTCTAGGGGAAGTTTTCGAAAAACTAACATTTAATGAGTTTGGATAAAAAAACATCATCTCAACGACCTTCTTATGTATTCATACCATTCCAAAAAGTCTTTTAATAACATCAAGATAATAATGACAATTCAATAGAATGATAGTTACAAGATGATAAGTGTTCAACCTCATTTTTATATTCATTTTCCAACTTGGTATACTTTTTGTATGGTGGTCAAACATATGTAAAATTGAGGGGAGCAAGATGGACACTGTTCCAAATAATTCATGCTAGCTTCAAACATTTTTCACCATGGCCTTTTCAAGACAATTTTTAATCACACAGTATTTCAAAATTCTAAGTGCATCTTAGTAATTTAAAATAAGGGCGAAATGTAATTAAACATGTGATCTAAAAGATCAAAGTGCTATTCGAAACGGTTTCACGGTTCGGAGTTTTCAGAAGGGTCTCTACGTAAATCATAAGCCGTTTATTAGGTATGCTTAAAGATAGACGTTAGTTGATAAGATTAGGATATTGGATTTCCCAAATGAAGTTGAGGATTTGAAGCTCTTGTGATCGAAGGTCAAAACCGCGAGCACGAGAGGCTTCCAAAATCCGGGACAATCCTGGACAATCACAAAAATACAAGCAAACGAGAAAGGAAAGAGGCGAGCCTCTCACAACAAAAACACTTATTCATTACTACATAATATAACTACGGATAAGCATGGGGTGCCTTGTAACATCCGAGAATTTTCAGAATTTTAAAGGAGATATAAGTTATTCCTAGGTTGAATTATCAAAAACGAGCAGCTAAACCACGTTTTCATTATTCGGACTCTAAAGCAATTTGATGTAAAACGACATTCCTGACAACTTTTTAGTTTTGACCGAGACCCGAAAACAGTCAGAAGGTGACTGAAATGCCCAGGCAAGATTTTAGGATCAAGAACGAGTACAGGCACAAAAATAATTAAATTATATTTAATTATCACGTTTTATTAAATAATAATATTTAATAAGTTATTTAACATTTTATTCAGTAGCGTTTGTTGAAGACGCAAATATTCGAGTAAAAGGTCATTTTACGGACAAGTTTATCGGAAATATACAAAATAAATAATAAACGTTTTAAATAAATTTTATAAAACGTTTACGAAAATTAGTCGAGTGAATACTCATTTTTATCAGAAAAATGATTTAGAAAACAATGGCGCAAGTTTCGTATTTTGAAACATCCGTTAAGTCACTCAAACGAGTCCCGAACTAATATTTTATAAAAGTTCTCAACAATTACACTTTTGGTCCCTTGGATAATATTTACACATTTTACCCCAAACTATTAAAACTTCTCACATTAAATTTAAGTTTTAATATATATATAAATTTTATATCTTTTATTTCATTTCTATATATATAAACACACACACAAGCCTCACACTCTCCCACCCTCTCCACATTATCCCACCAGCCACTCGCGGAAAAATATTTTCGGCAAGACCAAAAATACTCCTCACCTTTACCGATCTATCTGATTCCCTAAACTACTCGCTACCACGCGCACCACAACCACCATTGGGTTCACTCTCACCATCACATGCCACACACCACCACGGGTGCGGTGTTTGGTGGTAATCACCTAGGAGGGTGCGTTTTTCTTGGTTCGCACAGTCGGCTAACAAGGTGCGTTCGGTGGTTATACAGCAGGGGTGTTCATTTGGTTTTAAAAGACGCAACAAGGGAGTGTTGTTTTCTTTCAGAGATTAGGGTGCGTTCGGGTTGGGTTTGCAAGAAAAGGGCGCGTCGGGTCTGGCTGCGAAACAGCCGGGTTGGGTTGTCGGGTTGGCTGTGGGACAGCCGGGTATAGCCGGGGGAAGGGATGTTGGGTGTGGTCACAACCACAAGGGAGTGTTTGTTTCGGGTTATAAATAATACTAAGGGTGCGTGGTTTATGTGTAACACCATGAGGGTGTGTTTGGTTTGCTAGAATCAACACGTAGGGTGCGTTTGGTTTGGATTATAACAGCAATGGGTGCGTTTAGATGGTTGTTTAACAGCCATGAGGAGCGTTTGGGTTGGCTGCGAAACAGCCGGGGGGGTGTCGAGTTGGTCTCGCACCTCGAGGGTGCGTATGGTTCGCGGGTCAGCAGCAAGAGTGTTAGCCTCAAAATATTGAGTCGAACAATGGAAGTTCGTTCATAATTATATTAGGTCTCGGTCACTAAATTAATATATGTTGTATTAGGCTAGACGGGTAAACGGGCTCTTTATGTAATCTAATCGGTCACGTGTATCGGGCGAAAGCCCAAGTAATCCTAAGCCCGGCCCATAGAAAGCCCATAGGCATGCAAGCCTCATGGTCTAGTATATATACCATTTTCCTCTATGGAAAATGGTGTTGATTCTCATTTGTATTTTTCACATTTGCTTGAATTCAACCAACTCTCATTTTCTCTCTACATTTCTCTCTCTAACTTCTCTCTACAATTCTTTCATTTTATCTCATCTTATTTTTCTTGTTTCAATAATGAAGTGAAAGTGATATTGGGTTCCGACATTTGGTATCAGTCGCCTCGGGTGGGTTTAGTGGTCTAGTTGTGGTGATTTAAAGCTTATTGATTCGGAGTATAGACGATTATTTTGGGATTATTCTCACGTTTTTTTTACTTCTTTTGCATATTACTTCTTTTTTCTTTTGCATACTTCTTTTGCATATTTTGGGATTATTTTGGGAGTATAGACGTTTTTTTTCTTTGGTATCACGTGCCTTGTTTTTTTGTTTTTTTTCTACTTGTTTTATTACTTCTTTATTACTCTTTATCCATCTTTTTGTTGCTCTCTGGTGTGGTAAGAAAAACACAAGGACGAATCGAACGAGAGCATTCATCTTGGAGCCGAACGAGAGCATTCATCTTGGAGCCGAACGAGTGAAAAAAAAAAAAACTCAACAACCGAACGAGAGGAAAACTTTGTCAACCGATCGAGTGGAAAAACTTTTGCACCGAACGAGTGAAAATTTTCGAACCGAACGAGTGGAAAACTTAAAGAGCGAACGAGTGAAACAACTCAAGAAAATTTACTTTCCGAACGATGAAACTACCCAAGGACCTGAACGATTTGTGAAAACAAATCTCAAGGATGTCGAAACGAGTGAAACACTCAAGACCGAACGATGGAGAATTTTGATAGGATCCCGAATCGAGTTCTTTTACTATGGACCGAAACGAGTTGTCTAGTGATAATCTAAGGAATTTAATCCGAACGAGTTTTGTTGTCTCAACCGAATCGAGTTTACTCGACTTGGGACCGAACGAGTTTTTTTTGTCTAGCTTGTACCGAAATCATCTATACCCGAGAAACAAATCTTAACACGTTTTAACTATATTTTCGGGTTTTATCGGTTTCGAGTGACGTTAAAACGACGGGGACTTAAGACTTTATATCATGTGTTGTGTCGTGTTTCGATCATTCGGGGTTATATTCGGGATTCCCTACCGACGATAACCCGACCATGTTTAAATGATCAAATAAGACATTCGTGTTCTTATATCTTTTTTTTTTAAAACGAAGGTGATAAAGAAAAAAAATGGTTAAGTGAGCGCGAGTGAATAAATAAATCTATTAGGACTAATTATCCCTATCCGGGTAAGAAGCACTTACTAGTCCAAGTTTGCCAAGGACTAACGGATATATGTCATGTCAAAACTACTTAGGTGGTCTTTGTTCAGACACCTGAAGGGCAAGCTTTTATAGCATTGTACATGCTATCTTTCAGTATTAGCTTCAGTGTCATGTGCTTAGTGTAACGTAAATGCCTCTTTATGTGAAGTTATATCTCCTATAATTGTCGCATACGTTTTGATAATCTTGTGGTCCACATCAATTACGTTTGAACTAAACCTATGAATTCACCAACTTTATGTTGACGTTTTAAGCATGTTTTTCTCAGGTTCTTAGCATGGATGTTGTTGCTTGACTTATGTGAAGTCTATTTGCCCGAACCGGTTTACCAAAAATTTATCTATGTCTTTAAATACCGTTGTTAAACTTATTTAAGCTTTCGCATTTTAACTTTTGTATCTTTTAAATTTGATCAATGTAAAACTTATTAATATTTTGAATTTATGCAACGGTGTTTATTTTTCAGACGTACCCTTAGAGGTCGTTCTTTATGCTTTGTACTTGAGATATTCAGTGACGTCACGCCTCCGAACAATAAATCAGCCGGGACCCCATTTGGGGGTGTGACAGATTATACACTAGTGTTAGGGCAGGCAAAGTATATACAGATACATAGGCGAATTATACACTTGACTTAATACAGGCGATTTATGCAGGATTGTATAGGCGAACTATACACTTGATTCAGCACAGGCGAACTATACACATTCTATAGGCGAACTATACATGATTTTTTTAGGAAAACTAATCTCATAATCTTGGTAATCTAATATCATAACCTAATCTAAGTATAATTAAACCTTAACTTATCACTTAGTGATTAATTTAGGTCTAGTTTATCTTTAGAAATCTTTAGTGATTACCTTGATTTCTATAGATTGCCTATAGTTAGTGTGATGTTGGATTATGTGTTTCTCCTAGTTTCATGTGTGTTAATATTTTTCCTAGTATCTGTGTGCATAACTCCTTGTGTAAATCAGTCTTGCATTGTCTTTCAGTGATATATATATTTGCTTGTATATGAACTGTATGTGACAAATCTTAGCAGAATCATGTCTTCCATTACTGCTCAACAAACCAAACTTGATCTGGAACTTGTTCCAAAGGAGAAAAGACTTGACATTGGAAAATGCAACGGAAGACTCAATCCTGGAAAGATCCAAAGAGAGCCCACATTTCAAGTTGTTCTGGATGCTCTGGCTCTCACTCCATGCTACTCTGCATTTCTCATCACTGCAGATGTTCCAGAAGTCTACATGCATCAGTTCTGGGATTCTGTTTACAAGCATGACACTTTCTACAGATTCAAAATAGACAAAAGGAAGAGATTCAAACTCAATATGGAAATCTTTAGAGATATCTTCAAGATCTGCAGAGACATCTTCAAGATCTGCCCTAGAGTTCATGGGTTAAGCGCGAGAGAGATCAGGGCGGGAGTGGGAGGGCGGGCTAACACACGAGAAAAATTATTCTTTCTTAAAGATCTTGTCACACTGGAAAATACATTCACTCAATGATGTTGTTGTTTCGGTAGAGCATCACACACACACAACGAGTTGCCCTGCTCTCATTAACAGAAGTTTATTGAAAGCCAACTGGTCTGACAAGCTCATCCTCCAACTCAAATCCTTTGTGTAATTACCATCAGAAGAATGTGGACTATGTTGAACTACTTTGGGAAGACTTTATTTACCAGATTGACAACAAAGCCTACAAAAAGCAAGAGAAGATATACTACCATCGATTCAACAAAGTTATCATTCATCACTTCCTTACTCAAGACATGACACTCTCTTGGAGAAACAAGATCGGGATGCACACCTCTAAGGATACGATAGATGCGAGAGCGCGCGACGTATCTAAGCAGAGTGAGCGTCTTCTCTCTCTAGAAAAACTCAAATCTATGGTGCTAACTTCCTGATTCTTAACCAGTCCTAGATGAAGGAAACCAAGATACAAACTTAACCTTTGTTTTGCTCAGGAAGCTACACGTCCTCAAAAAGGTGTAAAGTCAAGAAGCCACCTCTACAAAAACTCACTCTGTCCCAAGTTTCCACTGAAGAACCTACGTGCGAGCGGTCAAGAAGTAAAGAGACTTGCAAAAAAATAGACTAATAAAGCTCCAACAAGAGGTGTTGTTATTAGAGAAACTCCTGAGATACCAGTGTCTAAGAAGCGAGAGAAAAGGTGAACGTTTCCTCGAGGCAAAAGGAATTGACTTACTCACCTCAATAGTGCTGTAAAATGGCAGCTCAATGAGTAAAGAGTTTAAAGAAGAGTATGAGGTGTCGCGATTCACAAGAACTCCAAGTAGTTCTGTGCGTAAAGATCATACCTTCGTTTACAAGTAATAGGAACGGTGTTTCACCCAAGGTTCCCACTGGACTGAGCGCGGAAGAATCATCGGAAAGTGAAACTTGAATCTTAGGAAATGATTAAGAGCGAAAGCAACCTTGCGCGCAAGGGCATATCACGTGATGCAGGCACACATACAGTGTGGAGTGCTGGGACATAAGGTCCATACATCAGCGCGCGCGTGAAAATAATCTCATTCTGCTCTCAATAACAGACGGTTTATCAGGAAAGACAACGGTTCCCTTGACAAGCTTCACCCTCCAAGCTCAAATCCTTGGAGGAGCGTGTACCATACTCACCAGAATCTATATGTATACTTCGATTTGAACTACTTTGGGAAGACTTTATTTACCAGATTGACAACAAAGCCTACAAAAAGTAAGAGAAGATGTACTACCATCGATTCAACAAAGTTATCATTCATCACTTCCTTACTCAAGACAAGACACTCTCCTGGAGAAACAAGATCGGGATGCACACCTCCAAGGATGACTATTTGATTAACACTTTAAGATTTGTCTCTGCAAAAGAAGAAACTCAAATCTATGGTGCTATACTTCCTGATTCTTAACCAGTCCTGAGATGAAGGAAACCAAAGCATACAAGACTTACCTTGGTTTTGCCTCAGGAGCTACACCTCCTCAAAAAGGTGTAGAAGTTCAAGAAGCAAGCCTCTCCTAAACTCACTACTGTCCCAGTTTCAACTGAAGAACCTACGGGAAAGTAAAAAAGAGTAAAGAGTGTTATCCTCAAAATATTGAGTCGAACAATGGAAGTTCGTTCATAATTATATTAGGTTTCGGTCACTAAATTAATATACGTTGTATTAGGCTAGACGGGTAAACGGGCTCTTTATGTAATCTAATCGGTCACGTGTATCGGGCGAAAGCCCAAGTAATCCTAAGCCCGACCCATAGAAAGCCCATAGGCATGCAAGCCTCATGGTCTAGTATAAATACCCCTCTCCAAGGATGGAGAGGGTGTTGATTCTCATTTGTTCATTTTCTCATTTTGCAAGAATTCACGACCACAGCAATGAACCGTCTAGTTCAAAGCTGGTTCCAAAAGTTGTTCCTCCAGCAGACAAGACAGCTACATCACGACAAGAGTTGGAATTACTATAATACCATCACATAACAATGCTGAGGTCAACATGTAGATATTTTTTATAAAAAAAAGTACAAAAATATAAAATTTCAAAAATACAATACAAAATCAAAAAATCAAAAATGTTTTCAAAAAATATTCTTCCTGACATGTCTCTTGGATCGATAACATTTACGAACTAGAAATTTGATTCAATAACGACACGGCGGTAAATGAGTTTCGAACAGAGTTTCAAATGCTTTCAAAACATGTCATTTATAATTTTTCTTAATGGCTTATGTACACATCAGTGCATAACACGGACTTCAAGTAAAGGAAAGTTTATCTCTAAAGATAACTTATCCTAACAACGAGAAATACAACTGTTGTCTCGTCTTGACTGTTCTTACAAGACATTTAAAAGTTTTGAGCTTAAGAAAAAGGATAGTGTACTCATAAGTCGCTTACCCTTAAAGGTTTGAAGAGAAATCTTCAACATAGGTTTTACAAAATGTTTGACCACCAATTTCTTTTAAGAATAATCTCACTGACAATTTCATAATCTTTCAAAATTGTGTGTTCAACCACCCCCATCTTTTCAAGGGGAGTTTTCAAAAAACAACATTTAATGATTTGGATACATCATCTCACGACCAACTTATGTATTCAAAACCATTCCCAAAAAGTCTCTTAATAACAATAAGATAATAATGACAACTCAATAGAAAGTTAGTTATAAGATGACCCAGTGTTCAACCTCAATTTTATATCGATTTTACAACTTGGTATCATTTTTTTGGTGTCAAACATATGTAAAATTGAGGGGGAGCAAGTTGACAGCAGTTCCCAAATAATTCTGCTAAGCTCATATTTTTCCCATGGCCTTTTCAAGACAAATTTTAATCACCACAGTAATTCAAAATCGAGTGACTTAGAATTTAAAATAAGGGAAAAGGTAATTAAAATGTATCTAAAAGACTCAAAGTGCTATTCGGAAACGGTTTCATGGTTCGATCTCATACCCTACAACATCTTATTTTACGACTATTCTGAAGACATAAGGTGGTAAGGTTATGTATTTGTCCTATGATCCAACCAGAACCGGAGGGATCTACCCAAAGTACACTCCATAGTTAGAAATAGCAGTCTCTTAGTATGATTGGAGATGGATGTGGTATAAGGTAAGAATGCGACTAAGGATAGAGCTAACATGAAACAATCACAATAAGTGTAGTAAAGGACGTCTTGGTAACATTAAAGGGGTTGAAGAATTAAAAAGAAATGTATGGATAAATGTCTAAATGAAAAGAAGCCCTCCACACAACTTTAGGCAAAACAGGTCAATACATATCTGCAGAATCACAATGGTTTGATTGCTGACATTGAAGACACATCATGGACCCAGTGAATCAATGCACAACCCTTTCCCACCATTTCGGTTCTCTCAAAAGAAACTTGTCGTCATTAGTCACGGAGATACTCACGACTTCATTGACTTTTCTCACTCCGAGAGTAGTTGATATGAATAGGTGGCAGTCTGCTCCACCTCCGATTAACTAAAACCAAAACGCACTAATCGACTGAGCCAAGAGATCCATAATAAATATCATAGACACATTCCATTACTAACACTTGTTGAACACCAATAAGTTCACAAGCTGTTAACAAGAGTCCTACGCATTATCCTTGTGATTGTGCCAGAACATCCGAGTGATACTTATGTACTCACAATGAAGATGGAAATCCTGCTTGAGCCAACATCAAACAAGCTCTTGGTAGGTGACTTCCGAGATTCTATATGAATCAAACTTGTGACAACTGAAAACAACGAGGGTGCGATTCAATTGTGAATCAAACTTGTTCGCAGGAAATGATTTGACGGCTTTAATCAGAAAGATAGTAACTATCTGATTCACTCTTACCGTGTTGTTTGCTTTGAGACGTTCCGGTAATGAGAACTAGCAAGCATGGTAAATCTAATACATCTGTGTTAGAAGATCCTACGCTTTGAGCTGGAAACCCTGTCAAGGAGATTCTTTGAATCTCCTATCACAGGTACAGTTATTTTTACTTAAACGTCCTACGGACCGGAGGTTCATCTAACCAAATCCAGTCGAATGACAAAGCCATATTCCGTCCACCCGCTTTATGCTAACTGTCTTTATTTCAGGATACATAAAGATGAGATGGTGATTGCCTCTATCCAGCTGGAGTCGAATTCATTACCACATGCTCATGTTCAAACTACAAAGACATACTATAAGCATCAAGATTCAAGAATCATGAAAGCTCAAGAATTAAAGACAAAGACTTCCGCACAAACTCTGATATACAAGATCTTCCTTCAAAGATATCAAGTCTATCAAGGGAGATTGTTAGCAAGCTTTCAAAATGATGCAAAGTATGAGCATGTTGGTCAAGACACAAGATCGCAAGGTGGCAAAGATGATCAAGACAAGCAAGGAAAAGATTTAAAGATCTCGGACATAAAGACGAAGTCGAAAGACAATGACAAAGGCTCAAGATCAAAGATCACAAAGCATGAAGGAACAAGCCTACAATGAATTCAGAGACCAAGACCACAAGATCTTAACGACAAAAGCAATCTCATTGATCTCATGAAGGAGTGTCACAATGAACTCACTTCGGGGGAGATTGTTAGCCTCAAAATATTGAGTCGAACAATGGAAGTTCGTTCATAATTATATTAGGTCTCGGTTACTAAATTAATATGCGTTGTATTAGGCTATACGGGTAAACGGGCTCTTTATGTAATCTAATCGGTTACGTGTATCGGGCGAAAGCCCAAGTAATCCTAAGCCCGGCCCATAGAAAGCCCATAGGCATGCAAGCCTCATGGTCTAGTATAAATACCCCTCTCCAAGGATGGAGAGGGTGTTGATTCTCATTTGTTCATTTTCTCATTTTGCAAGAATTCAACCATCTCATTTTTCTCTCTTTATTTCTCTCTCTAACTTCTCTCTAAATTTCTTCCTTTTCTCTTATCTCTTTTAATTGATCATCATGGTGAAGTGAAGATTATTTTGGTTCTGAAAAAGAGACTTGCAAAAAATAGACTAATAAAGCTCCAACAAGAGGTGTTGTTATTAGAGAAACTCCTGAGATACCAGTGTCTAAGAAGAAGGAAAAGGTGGATGTTACTCGAGGCAAAGGAATTGAATTACTCTCTCAAGTGGCTTTAAATGAAGATGCTCAATTTAAAGAAGTTCAAAGGAAGAATATGAGGGACTTTCACAAGAATCATCCAAGTAGTTCTGGTGCTGTAAAGATCATACCTTCGGTTACAAGTAAAGGAACTGGTGTTAAACCAGAGGTTCCCGACGTGACTGAAGAAGAATCATCAGAAAGTAAAGCTGAATCTTGGGGAAATGATGAAGACGATAGCAACAATGAACAAGATTCAAGTGATGTAGAGAATGACAGTAATGATGACAAGCCACAATCAGACAATGAAAATAAATCTGATTATGAGCATGAAAAGGATGAAAATGATTCGGATTCCAAATTTGATCAAGAAGAAAATGAAGAAGATGATGAAGAGGAGGAAGAGGTTGTTAAAACCCCGTCTAATAATTTTGATGATGAAGATGAAACAAAGATTACTGATAAAGCTAAAGGTGATGAAGATGAAGAGATGGATTATACTACAAGTCTGCTATACGATGATGTGGATATAAGGCTGAATGAACCAGTTGATACTGATAAAGGGCTTGTTCAAGAAGTGGATACCGATGCTGCAATGAATAACTTTCAACAAGGGAATGAAAATCCGGAGATGTCTTAAGTCATAGAATATGCTCATGTGACACTTTCTACTGTTCCACAGAAGACTGAAGTTCCAGTTTCTAGCTCTTCTCACTCATCGAACTTGGCAGCTAAATTCTTAAACTTTTCAGATATTCCCACTATCGAGGCTGAAATTGTTTCTCCAATGGATGTTCACGTCCATCATGAAGTTTCATGCAAGCAAACTCCCACACTCCTTACTGTACATGTCTCAGTTATCACCGATTCTTCACCAGTATTCTCCACCGTCATCCCACATTCATTACAATCCTTCACTCCTCCACTACTATTGTCAACACCTACACCACCAACAACAACTAAAGCTACAAATCCTCCATCCACACTTCCTGATTTCGAATCAGTCTTCCAAATCAACAATAGAGTTACAACATGGGAACAAGAAGTTGCTGAGCTAAAAAAGGATCCTCTTCGCACTCAAGTGATGACTTTAGTTGATGAACATCTGGATGCAAAGCTGGGAGCAACCAGAGATGAATTCATGAACTTCCTTTCGAAATCACTCACTGCAAGGATCGCAAAGCAAATCAAGGATCAACTGCCACAGATTTTTCCAGAGGAAGTGTCTAACTTTGCCCCCTAGTGATCCAAAAGATGGTTAAAGAGTCACTTGAAGATGCTGTTCTAGCCAAGGAGACATCTCAACCACAATCTTCATATGAGGATGCTGCAACACTTACTGAATTTGAGTTGAAGAAGATTCTTATCGACAAAATGGATAAAAGTGAATCATATCTGACCGCTCCTGAACACAGAGAATGCTATGAAGGTTTGAGAAAATCTTATGATCTCGACAAGACTTTCTTCGACACTTATGAGAAAGTGTATTCATTGAAGAGAAGCTGAAAAGATAAAGATAAAGATGAAGACCCTTCTGCTGGATCAGACTGAGGGTTGAAGAAGAGGAAGACTGGCAAGGATGCAGAACCAACAAAAGGTCCTAAAGCTAAAGAATCACAGTCTGGCTCATCCAAGGGCACCAAATCTCATCCAAAATCTTCTAGTAAGTCTATTCAATCAGAGGAACCAGAGTTTGAGGTTGCAGGTTCGCATATGCGACAAGATCAATAGGAGAACCTGAGTAATGATGATGTAGAACCCAAGGAGAAGGTTGCATCTAAATGTGACTGGTTCACCAAACCTACACAACCTTAAGAACCTACTGATCCTGATTGGAATGTTTACAAGACTCCACAACAAGGACAAAATCAAAGCTGGTTAATGACTCTTGCATCTTCTGCTAAAAAATCATCAAAGACCTTTGATGAATTGATGAGCACTCTAATAGACTTCTATGCATTCATCATGAATGGCCTAAAAATCAACAATCTTACTCAAGAAACACTGTTATGACCAGCGTTCAAACTTCTCAAAGGCACACGTTCCAATTATGTTGAGTTGGAATATGATTTTAAAGAATGTTGCAAGGCTCTTCCAGAAAAACTTGATTGGGAAAATCAAGAAGGCGGTGAATATCCATTTGATCTTACCAAACCCCTACCTTTAGTTATGAGTAGAAATCATCAAAAAGTATCGGTTGATTATTTCTTCAACAACAATATCAAGTATCTGCAAGGAGGAATTTCAACTATGACCTACACGACTTCTCTAACAAAGACAAAGGCTGCTCAATATGATCTTCTAGGTATTGAAGACATGGTTTCAAATATATGGGTTCCTATTAAAGTTGCCTATGATAAACATGCATTATGGGGAATCTCACATTGGAGAGAACAACGTAAGACCTTCTATGGGTATGCACGAGGCCTGCAATCCACACATGATGTATATTCTACAAAACGTATTCTGGTGGTAACTCAAGTCGAGGTAATGAGTAAACATGGGTATGGGTATTTGAAAGAGATTTTTGTAAAAAGAGCCTACAACGACCTTTATAGATTCAAGGAAGGCGACTTTCCACGTCTTTGTATCAATGATATCGAAGACATGCTTCTCCTTGTTGTTCAGAATTGACTCACAAATCTCTCTAGCAATGACGTATCCGACTTCGCAATAGCATTAAGAATGTTCACCAGAAGCTTAGTTATTCATAAGCGAGTCGAAGATCTTCAACTAGGAGTCGAAAGTTACCAGAAGAAGATCAACGTCACTAAGCTAGAAACTACCAAATCTGGCATCAAGAAAAGAGACCCGTATACTCCATACCAAGACCCTTAAGGATTCATTTATGTCGACAACAATAGGAGAAACATGTTGATGCAATCAGATGAATTCTACAAGTTCAGTGATAGGACATTAACTAGGCTTTGAACTTCGTTGGATGACATAACAAAGAATATCCAAATGGGGTACCTGACAAAGAGAAGATGGAGTACATTGGAGAAGAAAAGAGCTAATATCATGATCAAGGCGATTGACAAGCAGTTGAAAGAAAAAAGGTTGATGTGGAGTCTCGAAAAGTTTGTTGGTGGAAGGCACTACGGAACTGACCTTCGGCTACTTCAACAAAAAATATGACTTTGTCATATTGTGTTCGTCATCATAAGGTCATTTTGTATATTTTATAATCTTGTGAATATGTATATATGTAGTGTAGACTTAACAATTAGGCGTATATAGTGTTTGAGTAATTTCTTAGTAAATTCAAAAAATTTCAAATTAACATACTCAAACACCATATAATTCCCTCATAAGTTGAGGGGGAGCATTAATATGTTCTAATAATAAGCTTGTTAATAATTGGACATTTTTCTCCCCAAATGCATATATATTTTATCAATTAATATCCAAAATATTAAAGATTTAATATTTTTGATAGGGGGAGAAAATGTGATTAAAATATATGGATAATAACGTGATTTTTAAGATCTCAAGTGTACGCTTTCCCACATATGTGCTAAACTCTTTCGATTAATCGATGCACATATGAAGGGGGAACAAATGGTTAAGTGATGGCTGAAATGTGGAAGTACCAAAGACCGACCATTTATATTATTGTATTGGAGTTATAAGGTGGTTAAGTTTAGGTATCTATTCCCATGATCCAGTCAGAACCGGAGAGATCTACCCAGAGATATTCCACTAGATAGTGTAGAAGTCCTTAGGTATGAAAAAAAGGAGTAAAGTGAGATTAAGGGAAAAGTGCCGACTGAGATGGAGCTAGTACTGGAACAAACCCAACAAGGTACTAGTTATGAAGTCTCGGTAAGCGCTGAAGGGGTTGAAGAATTAAAAAGAAAAGTTAAGATAAAGGGTGAAAAGAAAGAAGCCCTCCTTACATTTAGGCAGAAATCGGGTTAATACATTTGCTGTCTAGAATCACTAAGATGATTGCTTGAAATTTAAAGACTGACTTCTGGACCTTAGTGATGCTGTACAATCCATCTCTTAGCCACTCATAATCTCTCAAAGATTTCTGTTTCATTTCTCACGAAGATTACATGCCATTTTCATAACTTTCTTACTCCAAGTAGTTGGTAGTAAATAGTTGGCAGTAGCTCAGCCTTCGATCACTAAAAACCAAAGTGCACTATTGTGGTTAGAGGCAAGGGAGATCAGCTATAAATTCTTAGGACATTGTCAAAATATGCTGCTAATTCACACATTATGAAAATAAAAATATATATATTAAGGTCCTACACTTTATCCTTGTGATTTATGCCAGAACATTCGAGTGATAAATTAAAGTATTCAAGTGAAGATGGAAATCCTGCTTGAGCCACATCAACAAGCTCTTGCGATGGCGACATTGTGAGTCTTATAGGATCGAACTTGTGATATTGGATATCGATTCGGTCCAGCTATGATTGTGACGAATACGAATGAATTTTGAAAAAGATAAAACTGTTAGTGTGTCATAAAAATCGTTTGCATCTTGACACACCGACTGATTTTCCTAAATCAATTTCAATCTTATGTCCATAGGAAGCCTCATAAGGGTATCTAGACATAGGAAAGCTGAACACAAATTGACGACTTAATCAGGAAGATAGTAACTTACCGGTTCACTCTTACCATGTTGTCTGCTTTGAGATGCTCTAGTAATGAGAACGGCTAGTCCAGCTGCGAAACCCTATCAAGGAGATTCTTAGGAATTCTACCTGATCACAAGCAGTATTTATACTGAGTAATGGGAAACCGTGGTTATTACAACCGTATTCGACCAAGTGACAAAGCCACTTTCATCCATATATGTTGTTTATCACTAACCCATTTATGCATATTTCTTGACGGTGGTAGCAGCGTCCATATATGTTGTTTATTACTAACCCATTCATGCAGGTTTCTTGACGATGGTAGCAGTTTCCCGAAGTCCAGTCAAAGCCAATACCACATGCTCATACTCGACCGACATATATAAAGACATCATGAAAGCTCAAGTACATGTTTCAAGACTTCCACTACTCTGATACCATACGTCTTTCTTGAAGTGACAAAGTATTAAGATTGATACCGTACGTCCTCCATAAAGTGAAAAAGTGTTAAAGTTAAAGAATATCAAGAAAGATGGTTACACAACCTTTCAACGTCAAGAACAGTATGAGCATGTTGGTCCAAAAGTCACAAGATCACAAGAAGGCTAAAGATTACAAGATGATGATAAGAGATTATGCTTGGTTGATGATCTCAAAGAAGCTTAAGATTCACATACAAGTCAAGCCTATTAGAACAAGCTCAAGCCTAAAGTCAATGATCACTACAACATATCACAATTTAAAGATTGAAGTTAAAGTCTACGAGCTCAAGACTAAAGTCGAAGCATGGTATGCTAGGTTTACATTTCTTGTAAATTGGAGTGACCTCCCTTAGGGGGAGATTGTTAGAAATACGAAAAAGTATCGGTCACTACCAATATAGTTAGTCGTAGCTCATATTAATTCGAAAGGTTAAGTTAGAAAGCTAACCGGGCTAAAGGCCCATAGATAGCCTCTTATGAGGACCATGGCCGGCCACTACCCTTTGTATAAAAGCCCTCTCCACACATGGAGAGGGTGTTGGTTGTTCATTTTTCACACACACTTAATCTAATTTTCTCTTTTTTGTTTCTCTCTCTAAGTGTTCATCCAACTACCTCTTTCTCTCTCTAAAACTCTAAACAAATCCTTCATCTATATATGTTAAGATATTCTACATCATATATAAAGACATCATGAAAGCTCAAGTACATGTTTCAAGACTTCCGCTACTCTGATACCGTACATCTTTCTTGAAGCGACAAAGTATTAAGATGATATCGTACGTCCTCCATAAAGTGATGAAGTGTTAAAGTTAAAGAATATCAAGAAAGATGGTTACACACGCTTTCAACATCAAGAACAGTATGAGCATGTTGGTCCGGAAGTCACAAGATCACAAGAAGGCAAAAGATCACAAGATGATGAAAAGAGATTATGCTTGGTTGATGATCTCAAAGAAGTTCAAGTTCAGATACAAGTCAAACCTATCAGAACAAGCTCAAGCCTAAAGTCAAAGATCACTATGCCATATGCACAAGATGAAGTTAAAGACTACGAGCTCAAGACTAAAGTCAAAGCATAGTATGCTAGGTTTAAGTTTTTGTAAATTGGAGTGACCTCCCTTAGGGGGAGATTGTTAGGAATACAAAAAGTATCGGTCACTTCCAACATAGTTAGTCGTTGCTCGTAGATTAATCATATGTAGTGTTAGTAGGCTAACTGGGCCAAAGGCTCATAAAAAGCCCATGACTAAGCCCATGTACGGATATAGCTAGGAGTATTTATACCCTCTCTACACATGGAGAGGGTGTTGGTTGTTCATTTTCTCATTTGGTAATCTAATAGTTCTTTCTTTGTTTCTCTCTCTAAGTGTTCATCCAACCACCTCTTTCTCTCTCTAAAAACCCTAAACGAATCCATCCTCTATATGTGTTAAGATATACTACATAATCCATTTATAACCATTCGGTATATGCAAAATGATATAAGAGAGAAATTCATGATAGATGTTAGCTTTGGTCAGTGCAAGAGGGCCAAACAATGTGCACTGTATGACCATGAGGGTGGGTTGATAGAACATTGCAGTAAATTATGGGAGTATAGGCAGGTTGTGCTAGAGTCTAATCCAGGGTCTACATGCCATCTGGATGTTGATGAAGATGAGGGGTATGTATACTTTAAAAGGTTCTATGTATGCTCCAAAGGATTAAAGGATGGGTGGAAAGCAGGATGTAGAAGAGTGATTGGGATTGATGGGTGCTTTCTTACACATGCTTTCAAAGGAGAGCTTTTATATGCTTTGGGACGGGACACAAATAACTAAATGTTTCTTGTAGCATGGGCATTAGTAGATGTAGAGATCGAGAACAACTAGACATGGTTTTTATCTTTGCTAAGTGATGATTTAGATTTAGATGATGGAGATGGTGCTACCATAATTTCAGATGGACACAAGGTAATAACAACATTTTATTTCTATTTATATGTTAATCTCATGTATGTTAATATCATTTTATTTCTGTTTGAATGGTCTTTTGGAAGCTGTGAATACATGGTTACCAAGCGCTCAACATAGATTGTGCACCAGGCACATCTATGATAACTTAAAAAAATGGTATGGGTTGCATTATAGGAGATTGTTTTGGTCTGCAGTTGCAACTACTATTAGGATGGTGTTTGAGAAGAAAATGGAAGATATCAGACAACTAGATCAAGAAGCCTTTAATTATTTGATGGAAAAAGACCTTGCAAGTTGGTGTAGAGCTTTCTTTGGAACAAATAATTTTTTTGCATCATTTGAGAATGACATCTTTGAGAGTTTCAACTCTAGGATATTGAATGCAAAAGGAAAACTTATAATCACTATTTTTTAGGACATAAGGATTTACCTTATGCAGAGAACATGGGCCATGAGCAAGTTGGCATCTGAATGTCAAGAAAACATTTGCCCTTCAATGAAAACAACTTGAAGCATTGAAGGAGAAACAAAGGTAAACTATATTAAGAAATATTTCCACCATCTGATATACAACCACCAAAGAAAAAGAAGCTTGGTGGTAGCAGTGTTCCTTCTAAAGCAAAGAGAAGTGGTAAGGGTGATGGCAGTGGTCCTTCAAAGGCAAAGAAAGGTGGTGAGGGTGGTGGCACTGTTCCTACTAAGACTAAAAAAAGGTGTAAATGGTGATAGCAGTGGTTTTCTCTAAGGCAAAGAAAGGTGGGAAGGTTGATGGCAGTGGTCTTTCAAAGTCAAAAAAGGTAAAAAGGGTGATGGTAGTGGTCCTTTAAAAAAGGTAAAATGGTTGCTCATAAAGGTAGAATTAACATATAAACTTTCAATATCAGATGGTTACCATCTCATATGTTTTTAGCAGCTTTCAATTATAATATACTTATAATATTTTATTTCACAAGAAGAATACTCAGACAAGATCAAGATTCTTTTGAGGAGGTTTTACATTAAGAAGAAAGGATGAAAGAGATGGAATGGGAAACGAATGGAAGGATATACCAAGACTGGACTGACCTTAAGTACCAACATGATCCTTGGGAAGATGAACGCTCTCAGGATCTTCAATTGTTTGTCTTTTTTGATGTCACAATAACAAACACTGAGTTAGCACCAACAGAAGTTGGTTTAAGTACACATGCACCAAGTGTTGGTCCTTTAACTCAAGTTCAAGCACCAAATGAAGAAGCACCAAATGAATATCAAGTACCAACTCAGACTTCTATAGTTAACTCATCTTCATCAAGGGTCCAAGTTCTTTGACCAATATCACAAATGATTGTATCACAAAGGACGTTAAACTATGTTAATGATAGGACTGGGAATACCCCTGATAAGCCATTAAATTTATAATTTGTTATGTACTATAATGGGATGTTTAAATCTTAGGTTAGGTAATGACCAAGCTGAAACATGTTATTTTTTGAAGTTGTAGTACGTGCAAGTTGGTTTAGGATGTAGAACCAATTCAAAGCATACATTTTGAAACTATTATGTGCTTTTCCTTGGTTGTATTGCAAGTATTAACTTTATTTTGGAATAAATGCAAGTAGTGACTATATTTTATGGCAAGTAGTGACTTTATGTCTCATTATGCAGTGGTCATTTGTTTATTTTTTGTCTGCCATGTGCAGCAAGACAAACAACACATATACCATGGTAAAGGGATTTTTTTTTTGTCTGTCATGTGCAGCAAGTCAAACAACACAGATACCGTGGTAAAATGGGTCAGTTTTATTGCAATGTGGGTCAATTTAGTGATAATAAGGGTTACTGTAATTGCAATATGGGTCGCAACAACATAAGTTGTAATATGGTCCAGTTTTATGGCAATGTGGGTTAGTTTCCTTTGTAATAATGTGTGTTGTTTGTCTTGCCATATGGGTAATTTCTTGCTACAATTTTAGTTTAGATAATGGAATAAATCACCTTTATCTTGCTAGACATGTATGTTACAGCAATATTAAACTTGACCAAAAGCAACCATAGTTTTCATTCATAATACCTCCACAACCATTACAAGTCATACAAAACATGATCAATATCATACATTACAACAATCTAAGACTTTACTACCATGAACATCAAGACTACAACTGATATGACAACTATTTTCCTCCAAAAGGCAATTTTTAACTTGCAAATACTAACTTCTTGATCCATTTTTTCCTCGTACAACTGAAACTCATATTCAAGCAATGCAATCCTTTCTTGGTTATTCATTTCAACTTGAATGCATCTTCTTTGATTTGGGTTCAGTTCCATATACATCTGGTATAGCAGCCTTTGATACCATTGATTGTACATCTCTGTGTCAATCCAATAAAAAGCACCACATTGGTCCCCATAAAACTTCAATAATAACAAAGAAGAAAAAAGGATCACAATATGACATATTTTGAACATAAATAAGCAAAAAGACCGATGAATGAGGACAAGTTAGGAATCGATGACCTGGGTTCAACGATTTCCACAAAGTTCATGTCTTCAAAAGTTGAGGTATCTTGCATTTGCAATAACGTGGTAAGGAATTATAAGAAGACGATGACGATGAAGACATATTAATTCAAGCTTCAATTTAGGGAAATTAGGTTTTTGTATGATCTTTTAATTGGAAATTAGGGTTCTTGTTACCATTTTGGGAAAAAAGATTTAGGGTGTGTATTTTTATAATGAGATAGAGTTACGGGTTGGACTTGGTTAAAGGATTTAGTACCCGGATGTATGTGGATATGGGTTAGAGTTATGGGTTGGATTTAGTACCCGGATCTACAAGTATCCAAAGGTGTAGTTTATTTGTAATATAAAAATATATAAAAGCCACGTCATTGGTAACTTGCTAAAAACTGGTCATATGTATTACATTGGTACAAAATTTGAACTTCAGTGTTGCATGTTGTTAATTGATTTACCATCTTTAGCACTTAGGTAGAAGAGATCAACCACATTTAGCAATTTTGGCTTTTACCCTAAGTTATAATCACATAATTCTGTTTGAATGTGAATTATGAGGACAATGAAACCCGTATATTTTTAATCAATATATCATATTGATCCGAGTCATACTTGCTATTACATAAATAATGTATGTTAAAACCCGCAGTAATGCGCATGCATATATTACACTCGTTAATTATATGTGTACTCAATAGTCACAAGTCATATTAGACATGAAAATTTGTTTGAGTTAACTTATGTTATTATAAATACATATATCATCTTTGTTATGAAATTTAAAAAAACACAATCAATAATGTAAGTATTTTGATATTTTACTGTTTCAACAATCATTGATCTTCATTTTCTTTAAAAAAAGTAATAAAAAGATATTTATAAACATTAATTCAAACCGAGACTAATATCTTTCTCTTTTTCCAGCCATACAACATCATCAATGATAACTATGCTCTTGTGTTAGCCCATCAAGAAAAATAAAAAAATCAATATGGCACGAGTTTCAAAGCTAAAGGTATTGATTTTGATGTAACAATAAGTGTACAATAAAATTATTATGTTGCGGTACCATCACGATTTTGCATAGCACCTCAAATTATTAGGACCCAACTTTCATATGAGTGGTAAATTGAACTAAATAGGAAAAGAATATAGATGGGTGGAAACAGGAAAACATAAGTGATTGAAGGAGACAATAAAGTGGTACATTAAATCTTTGGGTGGGTTCAACATCAAATATTCATCCTTAAATGAGAAAACAACTTAGCTCCCATTTCTATTTTAGGAAAAGATGGTCAACTCAATGACTCATCCCTATTTCCATCCCCCACTCCTAACAAGATGTCTATTTGTCATTAAATATATTGATTTTTGTTCCACAACTATGCATTTTGCTAGAAGCTTTTATATAGAAATTTTAGGTCATTAAACCTATTTATCATTAAATAGCCTTGTGTAACACACGACTTAAATCACCTCGAGCAACTTCATCGTGATGATTTAATGCAGAAGGGGCGTATAAGATAGGCGGTTGAGGGAGATGAAAACACTAGATTTTTCCATTCCATTTTGAATACCAAATTCCTAAATTTCACTATGAAAGGTATTCACATTAATGGGGTTTAGATAGAGTCACCTGGTGATATTAAGTCGGCTGCTTTTGAGCACTTCTCCTCCAGGTTCAAGGAATCCGACCTATCCAGGCTTTCTTTCAGCATCAATTTTTTTTCGTAAGTTGTCCCCTTTGGAGGCTATTCTTTTTTAATTGAATTTTTCCATGGATGAAGTTAAAAAATGCGGTTGAGACTGTGACGAACCAAAAGCCCAAGGCCCAGATGGTTTTAACTTTAATTTTATTAATACGTATTGGGATGTGATCAAAGAGGATTTCTGGAAATGTGTTAAGCTATTCAAAACCTCGGGCTACTTAACCAATGGGTGTAATCCTTCGTTTTTAGTACTGATTCTAAAGAAGGACGACCCCTCTTGGGTTTTTGGATTACCGCTCGATTAGTCTCATTGGTTTTGTTTATAAAGTAATATCTAAACTTTTAGCCATACGTCTTGCAAAGGTCATTAGCTTGGTTTTTGGCCCTAACCAATCAGCTTTTATCGAATGTAGGCAAATTTTAGATGGTTGTCTTGTCGCTAATGAAATTATTAGAATGGAGACTTTGGAGAAGCAAAAACTTTTACTTTTCAACGTTGATTTGGCGTGGTGTGTAAGGATAGCTTTAAATTTATAATTACTAGTTTACCAATTTTTTAAACCAAACACACGGGTAAAGTATAACCCACGTATGTAGTATAATCTTTTTAGGTAAGACCATGTCGTTGAGAAGGACTTGTTTATGTTCCAATAACCACTGACTTAAGACAAATAATAATAACTTTTTCAAGGAAATAGCAAATAAGAAATAACGAGAAAATTCAATAATAAAGAGACATAACTACTTGGATAGTTCATATAATTCAGTAACAATGGCAAATGGTATGATCTCAGTTTGTTTTGTAATCCACAAAAAAGCTTTTTTCGTCAAAGAGCGTTTCCACAAATTATCCATTTTAACCCAAGACTTACATTTGATTGACCAAGCAAAGTGTTTTCACCAATTAAGTAAGTCACTACTACACCAAACCCGTTTTGTTTATTCAGAATCATAAGCGGATTCCTCCAACCAAATGATAAAGATTCATAGACAAATCTTTAAAACCATATCATACAAAATAGGTCTTTCGACCTATACCGTTATGCATACACAATCAAGATTGATAAACAAAGTTTATAAGATTAAGCATAGTAGGATTTTAACACAAACATGGGATTAACGAGATCATATCAAAAACCAAATATTACTTTATTATATAAACATCTCCAAGTAGTCACAAGAGGTTTAGCATCTCATAGGTACAAAATCCATAATAACAGAAATGAAGTAAGATAGAAATAGTGACATACAACCAATTGGAATGAAGTACGAATCACACTAGTGTCACAAGTTCACCGAGAACTTCAATAAACCAATCGTACACCCTTTATTTTAATCCTATCTATACCCAGCCTTCTTGATGTTATTCCTGTGAAAATGACGCCCAAACAGAGGTGATTGACGATGATGATTTTATAGTAAGTTGTTATGAAATGGCTGAGAGGTGTCCTCTATTTATAGGCTGAGCAGGGGTTGTAGTGCGGCGTACTTCACAGAAAGTGTGGCGCACTTTTGATACTTGGCGCCAAAGTTTTATAAATGCTTGGAGAAGTACACTGCACAAGCTAGGAAAGTGTGGCGTACTTTGCTTGAACGAGGGTTGACTCTTCTTTGACTTGTGGGCAAGTGTGGCGTACTTTGCTTGAACGAGGGTTGACTCTTCTTTGACTTGTGGGCAGAAGTGTGGCACATTATATGGTAAAACCGTCGCACTTTGCTTTAACTTTGGCCCTATTTCTTTTTCTTTATTTAGCTTGACTTTTTTCGACATAAACACTTATATCTTTAACGATACAAGCTCGGACTATCTTCAAGTGAACCTGCACATATTTCATGCTATTAAGTATCGAAAGTTAACGAGAAATACTAATAAAACATACAATAACGCCACCGAAAATATGTATAATTAAGGCGTTATCAAGGCGTTCGACTGTGTCGGAATTTTCTCGCAAACATCATGAAGCAAATGGGATTTGGAGTGAAATGGATAAAATGGATGTCTTCTTGTCTATCTTCGGCCTCAATCTCGGTCATTATTAATGGATCACCTTCGAAAGAATTTAAAATGGAGCGCGACCTTCGTCAAGGTGACCCGATTTCCCCCTTTTTATTTCTTCTAGTTGCCGAGGCTTTGTAAATATCTATTTTGGAAGCATGTAATAAAGGAGTTTTAAAGGGGGTTTCGATTGCAGAGAGTGGTGTGAATGTGTCGCTTTTGCAATATGCTGATGATGCCCCTTTTTTGGAGAATGGTCGAGATCGAATGCTAAGAATCTCATTTACATTTAAAATGTTTTAAATTAGGATGGGGCCTTAAAGTAAACTTAGCAAAGAGCAGGCTCATCAGTGTTGAGGTCTCTATTAGTAATGTTGGCACGATGGCAGCCTCGCTTGGATGCTCTCATGATTCATTACCATTTATTTATCTCGGCCTACCCGTCGGTAAGAGAATGTGAGTATGCGATGGTTGGAACGTGATTATTAACCGATTTAGAGAAAAACTTTCATGTTGGAAAGCTAAGTCTTTGTTGGTTGGTGATAGGCTTACTTTCATCAAGTCAATTCTAGGAAGTCTCCCCGTCTATTATCTTTCGCTCTTCAAAGCTCCATAAAAGTTATCAATACTCTCGAATCTATTAGATGCCGGTTCTTTTGGGGTTTTAAGGAATCTCAACGTGGGTTATATTGGGTTAAATGGAAATGTATTCTTCTTGACCCTAAAATTTGGGGGCTTAGGTGTTGGCTGCCTTCTAGCGAAAAACCTTGGGCTCTTGGGTAAATGGAAATGGAGATTTCTCACGGAGGATAAGGCGATGTGGAATTTAGTTATTAAGGAATTCTACAGGGCGGATGGGGGTTTTAATTCTCCTCCAAATCAGATTGGGGCGGGTGGTATTTGGCCTGAAATTATCAAAGTTGTTAAGTGTATCGAAGCACCTCTTTTAAAGATTCTTTTATCCGGAAAGTTTCAAATGGATCGAATACATTGTTTTGGAAAGACCCGTGGTATAGAAACAGGATGAGTCTCATGGATTCTTATCCTATATTATTTGCTCTCGAGACCTATAAGGATTGCAGGATAATCGATCGATGGCAATTGGTGAATAATGTATGGGGAGGGAATTGGTCTTGGCGCTTCCCTCCTCGTGGGAGAGCTATAGACGACCTTGCTTCCATCACTTCCTATATTGGCATCTTTAACCTTACAGTTGATTGATGGCATGGATAAATGACACTGGGTTTATGATGCGTCAGGCTTTTTTGAAGTCATCCTTCTATCTAAAAGAATCCAAAATATATCTCTTGCTAATCACTGTATCAGCAACCATCATTACTGGAACTCTTGGATACCCCGAAAGGTTAATATTTGCGTTTAGAGGGCTTCTTTGAATAGTCTTGCTACTCGCTCTAATCTTTCATCTCTTGGTGTTGTTTTGGACTCGTTAACCTGTCCTTTTTGTGAGCGTGATGTCAAAGACATGGAACATTGTATTATTAGATGCTCTCACGTCCTTCCCATTTGGAAGAAAGTTTGGAGCTTGTGGAATTTAGACTCTCCTGTGGTGTTCCTCCATTCTCGATTTCGGACATAGCTCGTGGAAATATATATCCGATGGGCAACCCAAAGACGGGAAAGATTCTTCAAGGTCACTTTATGGGCCGTGTGGAAGTGACGAAATAGGATTGTGGACGCTCCTTCGGATTCGATTTCAAAGATTAAGAATGAAGATATCTTTCCGGGTATTCAAAGACTTTCCAAAACTTGGATCGCGGCTCGTCTTTCTCCTAAGCCGGCTAACTGGGATGTTTGGATTACTAGGCCTTCATATTTGTATGTATAAGCTGTTTATATAGCCTTCTTGGTTGTTTTTTTCGGTTTTGTTTCGGCTGTGTATAGTTGCTTGTTCCTTTTCTGAGCCCCTGTTTGGTGCTTTGTGTTCATATATAAAATTTCCAGCTTTTCAAAAAAAACACACGAGGACTTTATCATGCATTTTATTTTGTACTCTTGTATATAGTTTTTCAATAATGTATTTTGACTCACGAAGTTTATATCATTCAACAATCACGTCGTAGGTCCAAGGAAGAATTTAATCGTGATGACCTTAATTATCACGTGGTTACAGACAAGACCAACGCGCAAATTTCAAATGTTCAAAATGATTATCCCGAATACCTAGAAGAAAAAAGAAAATTTGGCCGCTAGAAAGCAGTTACGACATCACATAAAAATTGCCTTTGCATTCAATATTGATGGCATGACGCCCTGGCAACTGTGAAAACAAAACGACAAATGTACGCCAACAGAACCAGACTTCTCATAGACGTTACCGTCAACATAACCTGGAAAAAGCCATGCGTCATTCCATAAAAGAAGATAAAAAATGCCAGTGAGTCCATCACCTTACTTACCTGAAAGTCAAATATACTAACGGATCGGGGAGACTTGGTAGCGTATGAGAGTTTCAGCCCAAATAGCTAGACCCATATGCTCACACATAGGCTCGCAAAGGCTAAAAGCCCTTCACGTCTCGCCTAGGAGTACCCAGGTCTAGCATATCAACACAGTCTGAAAGACAATATTTCAGGCTGGGAGAGACTGAAATCATCTAAGTCTATTACAATAAGCAACGCGTGTCAGTACCTCATTCGAGGAGAGGTAGTGTTGCTCAATGTTACACGGGAATGCACAACTATGCCAAATACCCCCATATAAACATAACCAAGAATGGCACACCACGTATCATTCTTGTCTTCTTCGATGGATGATCACCACATGGATCATCCTGAACCATAAGATCGCATTCAAAAGTTGCACGAAACCCTAAATGCATCCCTATACATATCCGGTGGAAAAAGGGTTCTCAACCAAGCCAACCTCGGCTCACTCAACGTGAAGCTAATCCATCTTCACATACAACACACGCACCGATCGTCTGGGAGCGTTACCCCGAATCTAGATTTATGATCTTACTTTTGGGTCCTTACCGAACGTGAAAAACCGAACATACGACCATCATCATCCAAACCAAATCACGTTTTACATACTATACGTAAACATACATGAAACTTTGGTAATAAAATCTAGAGTAGACTCTAATATACATCCATGTGGTTTGCTAAATTTCAAAGTTTACCTCTCTGTCAAAAAAGTTGAGATATCTACATTTCTCCGTCAATACACGTTAGACAATATACATCACTAGAGACGAACAATGCAAAAAAAAATTGTTATTTGCTAACGTTGTTCTCACACGAAAGATATTTTCGTCTTTTTACTTGAAACATAGATGTATTTTGCACTTAAGTTTTGTTATTATTATTTTTTTAATTTTAATTATCATTATTTGTTTCATGTCTTTTGGGATGTATTATGCAAACGTAGACTTTCTAGTTTCTACAAGTGCAAGGTAATCGCGTTTCATGTCTTTTGGGTCTATTACATTTGTTGGTCTGCGAAACAAAATCGAGAGGAGAAGCCATCAAACAAAATCAGTCCCATTGGACCACCAAAAGAATAAATAGGCTCAATGAACCCGCAGATTAAGCTATGTGAACTGTCATAATGACTCCTCTTGTCATTTGAACCGGGCCACTCGCTTCTTCCCTCAATGAGGGTGGGTTCTTGTTGCTGAAAAAGATCCAACTTTTGATCCCCGGATCTAATATCACTATAAACACCTCCAAACCATTTATTCTTTGATGAATTTTGCTATATCCATCTAAATTTTATTTTTATATACTAGTCGGTATTTACGCAATGCGACGGCGGGTACCCAGTAACTAAATATTGTAACGAGCAAACGGTGTTCATTTATATGTTTTTTCTAACATAACTTTACGAAATAATGACAAATTTTAATTAGAATAACTATTAATCATATCGATGCAACTATTTCACGTCCAAATACCATAAGTTTCAAATTAAAGAGAGTAGCATAAGTAGTTAAAAGACATAAATTAAATATAAACGTCAATACAAAATGAAATGTAATAGACATTGAAAAAGATAACTCGTTAACAATATAATAATCGAATAAAATAATTAAGAACCTAATTGTTTATAAAAAATATATTTTTACCTTAACGATTGATGAAGATTTGACTTGTCGAATGATGTAAAACATAGTGTTAGATATCATTGAAGTTATACATTTTTAGATTAAAATTTTGAAGATGAATTATCAATGTCAATCATGTATGTATCGAATTCACAAATTAACCTTTTTTATATAAAGCAGTAGAGATACTTACTATTAAATGCGCGGTTTCAACATTAAATGTTTGTAACCATCTTGACCTATTAAATGGACGGTTTCAACATTAACTTAATGACCATGACTATGGTCATGTAACCACTATGAATTCATAGATGAAGTTATGAGATTAATTGGTCAATTAATGCTTATAACTCCTTTTCACTAGGAGTTAAAAACTCTTTTAAATGAGTTATTATTAACACATGCTAGTTAAAAAATGTATACATTAAATCTGGTGTGAATTTAAAAATGTGTATGGTGAACATTGACTAAATGGATTTATATATTTTCCAAACAAAAAATATTTTGGTCCCTTAAAAATTTCAGACTTCTAAAATATAATCACACGGGTACCCGCCGCTGCAATGGCAGCGGGTACCCTGTGACTATATTTTGCGGCGAGCAAATGTTATTCGGTTAAACGTTTTTCAAACAACAATTGCACAAATGAATGATAATTAAAATTAAAATAACTTTAAGCAATAACAATGAAAAGTATTTCATATCCAAATAAACACAAGATCCAAATAAAAGAACAAATTTATTAATTAAATCATATCAAAACATTATAAACAAATATGAAAAGAAAGAAAAATATACATACAAAACACATAAGGATGAAGAAAATTACCAAAAACATCATTCATCTTCAAATCCGGTGTCCATCTCCGACCACTTCTTCATGTCCGGTATTCACAATACCGCTGCCACCTCTTTCATGAAAACAACAACCTAGAATAATAAACCCAAATCATAAACAAATAACATAAATAAAATCTAATATAGAACTTAATGATGTCTAGTTACGGATGTTAGCACTAAAACCTCTCAATCTTTAAACCAGGTGGTAGATCTCGAATGGTGTAAAGAAGGAGAAGATGTTAGGTAATTATATGTAAAAGTGAGATGTTGGCTTTTTATACAAACAAAGAGGAAAAGATGTGGTTGTAACTGCTACTAAGCAGTAATAAAATATAAATGTCTAGACAGTTATGGTTGAATACTTCAATGGGCTATTACAAAATATTTGAATGGGCTGTTACAAAAATCTGATGTGAATTTAAAAAAATGTGTTTTATTCACTTTATATATAAATTAATGTTATAAATTTTTTTTATATTGGGCTATTAATATTAGTGGGACGTTACACTTTTTTTAAATGAGACTGTTACAATTTTTTTAATTGGGCTATTGAATCACATTGATTAAAATAATTTTATTCATTTGTAATATTAATTTCATTTAATTCTATTCATTGTGTATTAACTTTTGAATGGCTTTTGTGACTTTTAAATTCTTGTATGTATAAACTTTCTTAAAGAGGACATGTTTTTTACTTAATTCTAAAATTAGAAAATAGGCTAAATGCTTGTAGAGATGATTTGGGAAACGGCACCGTATTAAATGCTCTTTAGGATAGTTATCAATATCAATTCGGCAGTTTCCACAATATAGAATCGTATTCCTTTTAAAAAAAAAAGAAATTGGAATTTGTGTTGTATCAAAATTAGGAGTAGATTCTGATGCTATAAATTGCATTATATAAGATCAAATCACTTGCATGCATAATAAACCATTCGAACCACCAAAGATCGATCGATATATCTCATGCATATGGCCTCCAGAAACTTTCTTCTTGTCAGGTACGTATTTATATAATTACATGCTTCATTCATGCATACTGTAATATACTAAAGTTTTCATGCATGCATGCATTTAACACAACGCTTCGTACTATGCGTACGTGCATAATGATGATTTAATTGGTGTTTTGTTGATGTTTGTTACAGTAAACGAGTGTACACAGTTGCTTCAGAGAACATTGTGAAGATAGGGTCGAGCATG
>BQNB010045215.1:0-41500 GCA_026074375.1 Tanacetum coccineum
TTTTTTAAATCATAATTTTTTTTTAAAGTACGGATTTTTAAAAAAATTATTTTTTTAAAAATTTTGTACTTTAAAAAAATTATTTTTTTAAAAATTTCGTACTTTGATAAGTAATTATTCTTTTTTAAAATTCGTACTTTATAAAATCTTAATTTTTTTTAAATAAATTTAATTTTTTTCGTACTTTTTAAATTTAACAATTTTTTTTAAAGTTAAAAGAAAATAAAACTTTTTTACTTTTTACTTCGAATATTTTTTACTTTTTTATTTTTTTCTTAACTTTTAAAAAAATCTAAATTTTTAAAAAAAAAAAAAATTAAAATTTTAAAAAGTATGAAAATATCTAATTTTTTTTTTAAATTAAGATTTTAAAAAGTGCGATTTTTTTTAAAACTTTTTTTACTAAAAATAACGTAAAAAAATATTTTTTGTTAAAGTACTTTTAAAAAAATTATGATTGTAAATATGTTAAAGAAGACAAAGGTAATATAGTCATTTTATGGTCATATTGGTGATATCGAACAAAATTTGAATGTACGTGGGTGTAATGAGTACGAAAAAAAGTAAGTTGGTCATTACGGTACAAATGAGAAAGTAGGTTGGTAATAAATGACATTTACCCTAAGTGCCAAGGTGGAGTGTATTAGCACATTTGGAAAAAAAAAATTAAATTAATGACGTGAAAATTTAGCCGGTCATATGGGTAACATTATCACAAAACAAACAAGTTCGTTGGTGTAATGGGTACGAAAAAAAGTAAGCTGGTCATTACGGTACAAATGAGAAAGTAGGTTGGTAATAAATGGTCTTTACCCAAATAATAAAGATAAGTCTATGAATAACAGTTAAAACATAATATGAATATAAATTGTCTATATGTTGTACACTTTACTTCGGTTGTTTCTTTCAATAATTTAAACTCTAAATAAAATTTAGAAATGAAATATATGTACCTGTAACTTTTAAGGATGAAGGTTTGTTTTAGTTTATGCAACCCTTAAGATGATACATGTACATTAATACATGTACTTTATTAGTCAGAAGTGTTTTAAAAGAATAATTTCATATTTTCTTCTACTTTCATGATTAATTTTATACTAGACGCGTACCCGTGTATATCACCGGGAATTTCTAGCGGCAAATAATTAACGATATGCGATATAGTAGTAACCATTTCGCATAACGATATGCGATATTGCTATAAAATAACATTTGTGTGTGCGAGATATGAAATGGTTTGTGTGGATTTATATGGTGGATGCAGTTACACCTTTTTAATAATCATTATCGAAAGTAATAATTTTTAACAGTTACACTTTTTAATAATTATTGGAGGCCGTTACAATGATAAATTAATTAGGCTGTTACAATAATGGTATTAATGACTGAATTTATTATTCAACACTGTGTATCATAGTTTCCTAAATTAGATTCAACATTCAACATTCTTACATTTTCAAGAAAGGGTGCTAAACTCTTTATGATGTAGTCGGGGTTGGTGCGATGCACGAATCTTGTTCTAAAAAGATCAACTCCGGTCTCGAAAATTTGTCACTTTGTCATTTTAACCCAAGTATATATCATTGTAACTCCATCATAAATAGCATTGATCATAAGAGTTGTAACTCCATCATAAATACCATTGATCATAAGAGGTGTAACTATCATAAATAACATTGACCGTAAGAGTTGTAACTCATCATAAATAGCATTGATCATAAGAGGCTTTTGATTTTTTATAACTGAAACTATAAAGGCATTTACACACAATTAAATGTCGATGGTTACAAAACTTAGCATTGCACCATTTATACTAAAAATAACTAATTTACAAAAAAAGAAAAAAAAGAACACCATGGGCATATCTCGTATTCACGTGCCAAACAAAGAGCATGTGTCGATATTGTTCCGATGACGGTTAATTGCAAGCATCAATGTTGTAACTCTTAATGATTATACCCTTAATTATCGGCGGCAGCGGTTCAGCGAAGGCATCGACTTTTTCTGGTGAAGCAGCGGCGAGTGGCGGCTGTAAATTAAAGGCAAAAAAAGTTTATGTAAACTCAGATCTACAAATACTAACTTTATTACAAAACTTCATATAATTAACTTTGTAACAAATATTAAAGATTTGAAAAGAAAGCATACGTATTATGGCCACACAAGCAGTTCAGTGTAGGCGACGACTCATTTTGGCAACTCAGCGGCGGCGACAACTTTTTCCGGCGACTCAGCGGCTACTGTAACAAAAAATAGTCATAAATTTTATAAATATCTAGATCTACAAATTAATACTTGGAAGCACATTTTTGACGTGGATTTCTGTAGTGGTGTCGGTTTCGGTATCGATTCCGACGACGACAGCATCAACTTTCCGACAAGACAATGGCAGTTTTATCAAGTAAATTAAAGCCAACATAAATTTATCCCAGATCTAAATTAAAAGAATAACATTCGTGCAGACCCCGGTTAAAAGACCACACAAAACAAACCCAAAAATCGATAAAAAGCACAAAAACGCCACCAATACCACTAATACACCATGAAACCACCAAAACTAAAACACCAATAATAGATAGGGTGGTTGGTGGCGGATTCTACTGATTGTGGCGGCGACTGATCTGTTGGCGGTTAGGGTTTATGTGTGGGGGGTTGAGATGGAAAAAGGTGGTTTGTATGAGAGAGAAAAGAGAACGGAGAAAGAAGTTTTTGTAATCTTCATTTGTGTGTTTTGTGTTACATCGTATTTATATATGGCCTGGTATTGTTACTATAATGATTGATGTTTTTAAAGGTGCTATTCTATTTTTTAATTAGGAGTTGTTACATAAATAATGAGCTTTTCCAAAAAATTAAATGAGATGTTATAAGTTTTTAAATGAGATGTATAAATATTAGGCTGTTACATGAGATATAATAGGTTCTATGAATATTAAAGCTGTTACAAATATAACATTTGAATACATTTAATTTCCGTAATGTAACTTCTATTCACTTTTATGTATTATTTCATAGTAAAAGACAAATATTTCTTTAATAAGCAATGTTTTCAAGATTCCATGTATTTAATTTTCAACATTTCTTATTATAGTATAATTTCAACTTTCAAGAGAATCTCTTTTTCTCTTTATAAGGAGTATAGAATATATCTTTAGTCCTTTGGCGAGTTTGGTCCATGGAGTTTAGGGTCAAAAGTGAAACTTCATATTATTTTACATAATAATAGTCCCTGTGACTTTACGGCGTAACCCAATACACGGTTACGCCGTAACCTTCATGACACGACTTTCCATCATTAAAAGATAGTTTGGTTACGGCGTAATTAATAATCTCATTGCGCCGTAACCCTTAGTCAGCAACGTAATAATTTCCATAATTATATGTTTACGGCGTAACTAAATAGGACGTTACGCCGTAAAGCCTCGTCAGCATCGAATCTTCGTAGTTAATATGTGATTACGGTCATGATCTCTTTCCTCGAATATGGTTACGGCGTAACCAGTTGTATCGTTACGCCGTAATGTTATTTTAATCATTATCTTCTTTCCATAAATATAGTTGCGGTGTAACCCTTGAAAAGGCTTACACCGTAATGCCTTGTAAATATATAAATATTTCGTCCATTTCTGTTCAATGCCTTAATTTACCTGAATTCATAGAATAATTCAAAATAAATATCGAATTCATATAAAAGTGATAAAACAAGGCAATAAATGCGGGAAATTGATACTAAAAAGTATTAAATATTTGATGTTACAAAATATTCCCCCACTTGACTTCTACTTTGCCCTGAAGTAGAATCTTTTTAAATAATTCTTAAAAAGATATCTCCCAGGTTTTTTAAGGAAGATAGAATTAAAAATCACATATGCTAGAAAATTCCAAACCGAGCACCTCACGAAAGAAAAAATGATTCACACTCATACTCTCACTAATCTATGTGTTCTATTTTTGGTGATCACTTAACTGCTCAGTCATGATGAATATTCTATCAAAAGCTTGGCCAGGATACTAAGCTTCACCACTAGAGTCTAGAGCAACTGTTCAAAACCAAATGGGTTTACACGAACACAAAAGACTTACGGGGTTTTGAATCATTCATCAATTTTCACCAAAAGCTTTACACCAACAAGGGCTATAAAACCACACATACACATCCGTAACGACGGATAAGACATGTATGATTGCTCACTCCCTCATTCGAGCAAAACCAGCGGTTAGGATCGTGAGTGATATAGGGTAGGATAAAGACATGAGATGCACATTTAATGTAGTTAACTAAAAAACAAAACAATATTTTCCCAAGTCTATAATCACCCCTTCAACAATCGCATTCAAATCCCATTAAGGTAAAAAACGAGGGTCAAAAGTCAAGGGTCTTATAATACACCGAGTTAATACTATGAAATTTCTTGTGAAATGCAATAACCGGTCTTCATCATCAATGATTATGTGCTAAATTTTTTTGAAAATTCAGACCAAATTAGCATATAATCTTGAAAAAAAAATCAAACTTTTTGCCACGATTTAAAACGTAGACTGTCATTATCTCATCACACAATTTTTGACTAGACACACACAAATAACAAAACAAAAACAGTAGCAATAAAACACTCATTTCATTTCCCTTCTTCCACTATAAATACCCCAATTTCCCCAAACCCTCACTGACCCCAATCCCACAATCATCATGTCAAACCCCCCACCCCAACAAACCACAACCGACTGCCGCATGTACGAATCAAAATACCCCTCAATCGACACACCAGTCATGATCCAAGTCAAATCCATCGGAGACGTCGCTCCCAAAAAAAACCCCTCACAAAAAAAAACCACTCCTTACACGAATACAACAACATCCGAAGGCATGAACTTGGTTACCGACCTCTCGCGTCGTCGTATTCAAAGCGTAGGTAGTTTTGATTAAAGTTGGTAGGCTTGAACCAGCTATGGTCTTCGTGTTAATGCTGAGAAAGGCTATATTGATTTGAGTAAGAAGAGGTTGTCTGAACAAGATGTTCAGATTTGTGAGGAGAGGTATAGTAAGAGTAAGATGGTGCATTCGATTATGCGCCATGTTGCCGAGACTATGAATGTCGATTTAGAGGTATATGTTTCGCTTTTTTTACTGTTATAGTCTTAGATCACTGCTACTTTTACATGTTTTTAGCCTATATAATGTTTTAGTGTATAGTTCTAGGAGCGTACTAGCGTGTATGGTAGTTCCTATATCATGAATGTCACAAAACTAGCGGTAAGCACAGACACTAATTGTAGTATATTAGAAGGTTTTACTGATAGTAGTTTATGCTTCCTGAAGTGTTACGGAGTAATAGAATTCTACTTTTGGTACGATTATACCTAAGCATGTTAGAGCAAGTAGTTAGGGGTGTTTGATTCAGCTTATAGTTGGGCCTTATGAGCTTATTTGATTTCGGCTTATATTTCATACCCCCAATTTTCTGGCTTATATCGAGACTTAGGGGTTATGTAAGTTTGTCATACCGTAATAACTTATATAAGCCCACAAGTCTCAAAATGAGCTGGAAATTGGGGTTTTTTTTTAATGTTATATACAGCCGAAACAAACACCCCTTAGTAGTAGGATAGTATTAACTTTCTGTGTGGTGATTATATCAAGGCGTGTGTTTTACAAAACTAGCGTTATGTTTTATTTCAACGCTATGTTGTAAAACTAGCGTTTAAAACAAAATACAAAAGTTGCCACACTACTTGAACAAGCAGCCTTTATGTTTTCAAAAGCTGACACTAAGTGCAACAGAAGCTCACGGAATGTTGTGCGCCAAACATATAAAACTAGCAGTTAGTAGTAGTTGCACTGATTGTAGTAATTTGGCAAGGTTTTACTGAATACTGATTATATTAAAGTGTTACTGAGTATAGTCGAAGTATAGACGTATAGTGATTATAGAAATGTGTAAGTAGTTGAAACTTACTTATAAGTTTTTACTGCTTCGAAGTCGTGTTTTACTCAATATGTATCGTTTAGTGATAATAGCTATGTATATGTTGTACTTTTTGTACTGATTTGAGTTAATTAGTTATGTATTACTGATTATAGTTATGTTTTGCTGGTTATATTAATGTGTTACTGATAATAGTTTCAACTGATTGATTGAAATGTATAGAAGATGTGTATGTGCTTCGTAAATCACTTCTAGTTTTACTGTTTCAACTGATTGAAAGGTATATAGTTAAGCTACTGACTATAATGTTTTACTGATTATAGTTATAATAGCGTGTATGTTGTTTAAAAGTTACGACTAGGCTAACTGATTGTAGTAATGTTTTACTGATTATGATACTGTTTAGTGATATATTAAGTTTAATGATTATATAGTTTTATGATTAGACTATATGAGTATCCGTTGCCGCGTCCAACCCTAGTTTCACGGATCATAGTTATGTTTTGCTGATAATATGTTACTGATTTGAACTAATAGTAAAGGTTTACTGCATACAGGAACGTGTATGTAGGTTAAACACTACCACTAGTTTTACGGATCATAGTTATGTTTTAAGGATTGCATTAGTGTGTATTTAGTTTGAAACTTACCACTAGTTTTACTAACCACAATTATGCTTTACTGATTATATTGATATTATAGATTACAGTTAAGTTACTGATTATACGTTTTAAGTGATCACGATAAGGTTTAACAGGTTTAATAAGAAAGTGTAGGTAGTTCCGAAATCACCACTAGGTTTACTGATCACCGAAGTGTTTTAGTGTTTTAATAATTATAGTTATGTATTACTTGTTATAATACCATGTAGTGGTTATAGTTAAGTTACTGATTATAATGTTTTTGCAATTACAATAACACTGTTTTACTGGTTTAGAGTTAGTGTTTTAGCGATTATAGTTGCATGTGCTTAGATCGAAATAACCACGAGTTCTACCGATCATAATAACATCACTATGATGAGTAAAACATAACTACAATAAGTAATGGTACAATGGTACTTTTTGAACAACTTATGCATTACTGATTATAGTTGATTGTAATGTTTTACAGCTTACAGTAACATGTACGTCGGTTGAACATTATAACTAGTTTTAATGACGGTAATGTTCACGTAGATCGAGAATTACACTAGGCTTGTTGGTCACAGTTGAGTTATAATACACTTTTACTAATGTTTTACGGTAGTGATTTTGTAAATGATTACTGATCATGGTAATGTTCTAGTGATTATAGCTACTGTGTGAATTACTGATTGTATTTATGTGTTACTGCTCTTAGTTATGTTTTACTTGTAGTAACGATTGTGATGATTATAGTTAAGTTATTGATTTTGATGCTATGCTGACCACAATAATGCTTACCGGTTATAGACTATAGTAACTTGTAGGTAGTTTGAAAAATTGCGACTGGGTTTGCTGACTGCCTTTATGTTTTTACTCATCATAGTAACGTTGTATTGATTTACTGATCATAGCTACGTTTTGCTGATTATAGTAATGTTTTGCTGATACAGTTAAGTGTACTGATTGTAATAATGTTTTACTGATAATAGTAACTGCATTGTAGTGGTTTTTTATGTTTACTAATTACAGTAATGAGTACAGTTTATGAACATTCCATTAGTTTTACTGATTATAGAATGGTGTGCCTTAGTTTGAAAACTGCCATTAGTTTTACTGATCCTAATGTTTTACTGGCTTTAAATAAGAAAAAGATGGATACTGATCAGCATTTTTTTGTAAATATCTGATTGTAGTAAATTAGCAAGGTTTTACTGATTATATTAAAGTAATACTGAATGTATTCGAAGTAATGTGTACGTAGCTCGAAAATTACTTCTAGTTTTACTGTACTGGTCATAATATCTTTTGGTGATAATTGATAAGTGTAGTGATTATACGACCCTGTATGCAGTTTGAACATGACCACTAGTCTTACGATCATATTATGTTTTACTGATCCTAGTGATGTTTACCGATAACAGTTACCGAGTTTTTTTACCAATACTAATATTTTACCGGATGTAGTAACGTTTTACTCATTATTGTTAAGTGTGTTGCTTTACTGATGATAGGTAAGTGTAATGTTATCCTGATTCTAGTAACGTGTATGTAGGTCGAACATTTCTACTTGTTTGACTAATCATAGTTGATGTACTTTCATTTTTAGGAATAACAGTAATGTAATCCTTATGGTTGCTATGATTGATAAAAGATTGGAAGTATGTTCCGATAATCACTAAAGTAGGTTGCTATTATTAGTGAATGGGTTAAGTATCTTGTTTTATTCATTTAACTACATATCAATACTGATATTTATTTTGTGGTGGACAAGTTCTTGGTTGATACATATATTAAAGAGTTATGTATTGCAAAAGATCATTGATGCTGTTTGGATTATCAAACAATAACAAATGGTGATACATATAATACACAAGTAGTTTCGATTTGTAAATTGGATGATGTTTTCATTGCTGACTGGATTTTAATCCGTATTATTGATACAGGCTAATTGGACCAACCTGTAACCTATTTAACATTACTTTCATCTTTTTTTCATCGTGTTCATATAATTAACTTTATAACAAATATTAAAGATTTGAAAAGAAAGCATACGTATTATGGCCACACAAACAGTTCAGTGTAGGCGGCGGCTCATTCCGGCAACTCAGTGGCGGCGACAACTTTTTCTGGCGACTCAGCGGCTACTGTAACAAAAAATAGTCATAAGTTTTATAAATATTTAGATCTACAAATTAATACTTGGAAGCACCTTTTTGACGTGGAGTTTTCTGTAGTGGTGTCGGTTTCGGTATCGGTTCCGGCGACGGCGACATCAACTTTCTGACGAGACAACAACAGTTTTATCAACTAAATTAAAGGCAACATAAATTTATCTCATATCTAAATTAAAAGAATAACATTCGTGCAGACCCGGTTAAAGGACCACACAAAACAAACCCAAAAATCGACAAAAAGCACAAAAACGCCACCAAAACTACTAATACACCATGAAACCACCAAAACTCAAACACCAATAATAGATAGGGTGGTGTTGGTGGCGGATTCTACTGGTGGTGGCGACGACTGATGTGTTGCCGGTTAGGGTTTATGTGTGGGGGGTTGAGATGGAAAAAGGTGGTTTGTATGAGAGAGATGAGAGAACGGAGAAAGAAGTTTTTGTAATATTCATTTGTGTGTTTTGTGTTACATCGTATTTATATATGGACTGGTATTGTTACTATAATGATGATGTTTTAAATGTGCTATTATATTTTTAATTGGAGTTGTTACTATAATAATGAGCTGTTACAAATTTTTTAAATGAGATGTTACAAGTTTTTAAATGAGATGTATAAATATTAGGCTGTTACATGAGATATAATGGGCTCTATGAATATTAGAGCTGTTACAAATATAACATTTGAATACATTTAATTTCCGTAATGTAACTTCTATTCACTTTTATGTATTATTTCATAGCAAAAGACAAATCTTTCTTTAATAAGCAATGTTTTCAAGATTTCATGTATTTAATTTTCAACATTTCCTATTATAGTAGGTTTTCAACTTTCAAGAGAATCCTCTTTTCTCTTTATAAGAAGTATAGATATACTTAAAATACAATTATCAAATGCATAATGTATAATGTTTTTAATACATGTTTGGTAAATATGAGAGATATGAAATTGCCCCTATTTAAACATGTATTTTAACGGAGAATTGCGCGGTCGCGCGCTGCGGCGGAACATCATAAAAACCATGCATTATTTGTAAATATTGTTTTTTAGTTTGTTTCTTGTATCCATAATGCATAACGACATAACTAAATATCACATTTTAATATATTTTAATACAAATAGGTCGAGCGCACATAAGTGTGTAATGTTACACACTATTTAACCAAAATAATATCGATAACTTTGCAGTCACCTGCGCTAAGTTTTACAAACGATACAATCGAGATTCGCGAATTTTCTAGGTACACGTTTAATGCGTGTGATTTAGTCTTAAGTTTATAATTGCCCGTCTACCTATGATCTACACTTGCACTATCGGGGCAGAGTACCCGGTCGTGTATAATGTAGTGATTTGGTAAATCCAAGATCATCCCAAAAAGCTAAGGGGTGGTCTATTAACTTGAGTTTATCTACAACTATTGTTACTATCCGGATTGTAGATTAAATTAATTGAAATAAACAAATAATGAAATAGAAATTAGTGTACTAATCAATGGGAGAAAACGTGCTAACCTAGTTACTTTTTAATTAACGTCATGATTCAACTCCTAGTGTAATGTCTAACTCTCGCTCTATATGGTGGTTCCAATATCATTAGGCCCGATTGGTTGTCGTAACCTAACCTATAATTGCTATGATTTTGATCGCATTGTTCATAGTAACCGAGCATCTAGGTCATAGTCAATAAACGGCCAACTAACCTAAGTGGTTTACCTGATGTCAAGATTCTCACTTCTTAACATTTAACGCCTATTAGTGATTACTAAAAAGTGTTTAGCCGCACTTCTTAAGTCTTTATTCTAGCTTAGGTGGTGATATGGTCAACCCCTATACAACCAAAATGGATGTCTGTTGGGATTTAACAACTAGTTAACCATTAACTACGAGTACGCAGCGGATGGATCTAGTTTGATGACTACGATTAACACACGTATAAAGAAAAGAAACACTAACCTTTGTTTAATGACTAAAGTCTATTAAACGAGAATCTTTCTTGAAACTTAGTAACTAAGTTGTCGCCTCTACGGTTGCTCACACTACACGTTCAACGAACACGTCAAGATGCTAATCTTTACTCCACGTCTCACAAAACCCTTGTGTTGAATCTTTCTTGGATCGAAGCTCTCTAACAAATCCAATTGTCTTCACCGAAAACCAGCCAATAACCCTTTTGAGGTTTGTACCGAAAATCAATAAACCCTAATTAGGGTTTATGCGATTTCAGTTTAACCGAATACTAAGAAAACCGAAACCCTAAGAGGTTTCAAACGTTGTCACTTTTGAGAACTATGTAAACCGAATTGATGATCTTCCTTAAATCGAATTCGAGCTTTGTGGGAGCTCAAATTGCACAAACAAACCCGTTTAGGGTTTACCAAAAATCAATCAAAAGAAAAAAAGGAGAACCGAAAATCTGAAAACCCTTTTAAGGTTTAGTCGAAATCGGTTGGGAATAGGGAGAAAGAGAACCAAAACTATGTTATGTGATTTTAGGGTTTATAATGAATGATTAATGATGTGGGGAATGGGTATTTATATAGGCATCATACCCTAATCCTTGTAGAACAAGGAAACCTCATAAACCTTCTAAAACCTTCTCTCCTAAATTGACACAAACACCCCCTTTAATAAAACCATAGGGTCGGCCATCTCTAAACATCCCTTGGGTTTGGGTTTGGTCAATTTAAGTCCTTCCGGTTTACATTTAAACATTACGTGAAGTATATTTAAAAATAAACGTATTCTATGTGTTTAACGTGTGTGCCCCCAATAAGCTCACGTATCTTTATTCGTATAAACCCCGGATCCAACTACCACATTCCAACAGCTCTCACTTGGGAGTTAGAGTAGCGGACGACGTTTATACTAAAAATGGAAACGTCTAGCAACACTTCGTTTGTTATTAAAACTAGATTTACCTGAGATGAAGTTCCAAGAACATTCTCAGTATAATGGTTATGTATTACTTGCCATTATTATCATTTTGTTACAGATACCGTTAATCCATGGATATGGATCCTAACTCGTTCTATATAGTTTAAAATTTAGTTTCTCATTATTGAAGTTAATAATTTATTATTTAATATGTAATTCAAGAATCATCTTGGAATTTCCCTTTGGGTTACAGATATACAATTATGTGGATTAATTTTGAGAGGGAACCTATGGTTTTCATATTGACTATCAAGTGGAGGAACAAATTCTTTATTGACTACAAGTGTTGTGGATGCTGCTTCACATCACTTCCAAGAATAGCCTTTATAACTACCTTATTCAGGATAGCATTTAACTTATTATTAAAAAGTGATATCCACGTATGCAGAACTTGCTTGCATCTCAAGTCTAAGGATGACTTATTTAACCATTTTTAACATCTTACTCGTGACAAGGATTCAAAAGTAAATATACCAAAGTTGAGGTGTCCAATATGCAACCCTTGTGAATAACATATGAGTTTGGTGGGAACCATCCATATATTCAGAGAATATAACCAATACTCACATTTGTCTTATGTAACAATATTCCCATATTGTGAACCGACAATAGACATATTTAGAATAATAAAATCATTCAAGGATTAAACATGCAAATATATGATAACAATTATTATATGTATGAATAACAAATACCGCGTATCTTTATTCATCGGAACGTAAAAATTGTCTAACATCCCAATTATCCAAATACTAATAAAACAGATATGCATAAGACTAATTAGCAAGTTAAAGTCCAATGTTTCCAACATTCTCAACTCTTTCTTTACAAGACAGCTAAATAGTCATCTGTGTAAACTTTCTGAATACTTGTTTCAAATTCTCAAATTGTGAAGAATTTGAATGATATGATGAGTGTCGTATGTATATTTTCATACTATTGCAAGTACCATAGTATGGAACTGTGACAATACCTTTAATGGGTATTTAAAGTCACCAACATACTTATCTTAGACAACCATCTTTACAGTTTCTTAAAATGTAAAGTATCCTCATTTTTTAATGTGTATTACAATAATGCCTTTAGCTGAGCATATCTAGTTAGCAGATTTATCATAAATGATGAAATCCTACTTCAACTAGAATTGATTATTCCCTTGCATCATGTGTACACAAATAACACTATGCCTTGTATAATTCGTAAACATTTGTTTTATCAGTCATCTAAATCACCCTCAATTAGATAATGTTGTTAACAGTCATCTGAACACTCTCAATTAGATATTGTTGTTGTTAGCTCATCTTGATCTTGTGCAAAAGTAACAAAACCAGTCACATACACAATATAAGATATACATGATAATCCTTAGTTAAAAACACAAGGTTTCATCCATGTATATTATCTCAAGTAAGATATATCTTTTAATACTTGCCTCAATGATATATTGCATTATGTTGGACTTAATCACCGCATATACTTATTCAGTAAACATTTATTCCTAGATCGTTTGTTTAATTTGCTAAATCCCAAATGAAGTTTCATTCCAATCTCAAGAATTAACATCTAGCTTAGATGAAATGATACCTTCAATATGTTACACAACATATGAATTTTAAGGGAAAAAATATAGTGCTCCTACTTGATGTTAGGTATACTCAGGATTTATCTTAATTTAATCAAAAAATCATATTGTAATTAAACTTAAGATCTCAGCTCCTAGATGCATGATCTAATCCACACTTGGATTCTTTTATCTTGTATACTTTATAAAGATTATATATACTCATAACCCTTTTTGATTACACATCGTCCTCGCAAAATTAATCATAAAGGAAAGAGTTATAAAACTTAATTGTCATATTGCAAATATAGACTCATAATCCCTTTTGATCACGCACCGTCCTCGCAAAGGTAATCATTAAGGAAATGGTTATGAACTTTAATTTGCCATATTTCAATTTCAAGAAAATATGTATGATAGTTAGTTATCTTTATATAATTAACCCGTGTAGAAAAGAAAGATTTAATCATATTCAATTGCTTGAGTAAGATTAAAAACTCTTATCATCAGTCAAGCATTAATATGTGTACATTTTAGTCCTTATGAGCCTTTCTTCAAAAGAAACTCATTCTAACCTTACAGTTTTACTGTTTGGTGAAAGATCAATCAAGCTCAAAACATTGATTGTCTTTTAAGGACTGCATCTTTTCATTCATAGTTCTAAGATATTTATCAGATTCAATATGTGATAATTTATCTTATTAGTTAGCAAGTTCATTATGACCATCTAACTTATATTCCTCAGCATTGATATTAAAATATCTCTCCATTGATGAGGTATCCTTGCGGATTTATGAATGAGAGTTACATTATACTTTGGTTCGACATTTCCATGTTTAACCTTAGTATGACATCAACAAGTAAATTCAGAATGTTATGTATTTTGTTCTTGAACGTCTCCAAGATTTTAGATGCTCCCACTTACTTTTGTAAGTAGAGATAATTCTCTAAATACTAAGTATTTAAGCAACTATAAATTGTTCTTAAATGGGACAACAAAATGCATTTTTCAGTTCTCATCTCTCTTGCTTGTTAATAATATGCTTCATAAGATATTAACAAATTTCAGAACTTTAATCAAGACATAATGGGATTCATCCCAATCCATAAATAGATAATGTCTTGAATACCTTCTAGGTTGGAACTATATTAAGTGTATCCATGACACACGCAAATTTCCTAACCTTGATCGATTTTAGAGGTAGTGCAATTAAAGTTATCAGAAATCAAATAATATGAATATAGTTTGTTTCAACGCATTAGACATACCATAATAAAGTGGTATTCTATGAGTATTGGAATTGTGAGACTCCATTAGAATTCCCTAGATAGCTCAAATCTCTTTGGATAAAATACTTGTCAATTAGGCTGAGCCAAATTGAACACAACGTATTTTAAAACCAAGTGCATGCTATAACATATATTTCTTTGAATAGTACAATAACTCTATGTTTTTGTGTTTCAAGAAAACAGAACATGTCAAGTATACGTTACAAGTATTTGAATAATTCAAGGACCTTATTGTTTATGTGTTAACAAGAAGACATAACAATTTACTACTTACTTTATGTTATGAGTCATTGATAAATTCAAGGACTTTATAATTATGTCTTAACAAGCAAACATAATTATACTAACTAAAGTAATTATGAACGCAAACTCTTGAGTTCAATAGTAATTTCAAGTTAATTTTATACTTCATAATTATGATTATATAATTAACCATAATTATTTTGACTAAAACATATAGTCAAAGAGTTGAAGTAGCTATATATTATATCTTGACATTTAAATGTAATAGGGCAACAAACATCGTGTGTGTTTAAGTCCTAGTAGATTTATTAGCTTTCTTACTATGCGGTCAAGAGAAACCAATAATCATATTGTTATATGTTGTTCCTTGCACACACTTAAAATTTCTCCCACTTGTGTATGGTACAACATTACTGAAAACAATACAACAAGCGCTCGATTGTATAAACAATATTATTGTGTCATAGATATTTTAAGTAGATTTCGAACCATAATGGTTAATAAGGAATTGTGGATTATTATTCTATAGATAACGTTTCGGAAAGCAACATCGGAAAGACAACGTGTTATCTATAAAATAAAATGCAATTTTCCTTAAACTACGGTCGTTCATATTCGAAAAGTAATGAATTATTTCAAAGCAAGCTAGAAATAATATGGGCAACTTACAAGGAAATAAATCTTGTAGCTCCCACTGAATTTTGACAACCTCACATGAATGTCTTTTTCAGTAGTAAAACGCAAGGCTCCCACTGGTTTTGTCAACATTGTAAGTGTTGCATCACCAGTAGAAAGCAAATAGCAATTTATTTACTTTCATACTCTCTTAAAATGCCTACAAGTAGCAATGTACTTAGGTGTTGAACAAAGTATATGAAGTTATACTTATGTAGATGAGGGCCTAGCCATCCATGCTTTCATTAACTTGAATTTTTTAGCATGCAATTCCTCCTTAATCGGTCTGCCGCCACAAGGGTGTTTAGCACTATAAGGAATGAATCGAGTCCAAGAAAATTTACCTAGAAGACATGCTAGCAATAATCTTTACTCGTTGCAGTTTAAACTCATACATCGTGACAAGTGCAAGATGTCATTATTTGGTAGCTATAGACACAATGTTCTCTAGTTACACAAATATTTCATCTTTCAAAGATTTTAAAACCGAAAAAGGGTAACGAAAGATTGAAAGTGAGTTTAAATATAATTGGGAAAAATTCAATTACAACCCTATCTTATTCTTATCAACCAATGAGAAGAGATAGGAGTAAGTCTCACTCTTCTTACCAGTAAAAGTGACTATGTTTGTCTTTTTGAGAAAAACAAACTTTCGTTTACGAATTATGTTGCAATAACACAATTAATCAGAACATAGAAAGTTCAAATATTAGTATTTTCGATAAATAAATTCTTAAAAGAATTAACTACCTAATTAATTACTAATAAGACTAAGATCCAAATTAACCTCCCACTTATTACCGAAGGTCTGACCAACGTGTAAACAAGTAGGGCAAGAGGTAAGCGACGATCGTTAATTGCATATTCATGCAACTCTTAGTTTTATGAGACTTGTGACATTAGTAACTCTTATAGTAATGTCAAGTGCATGTTTAGTCTCATCTTATGCATCAGGTCTAAGGTCTGACCAAGCATAGTCGATTTAAGTCCACCAAAAAAAGAACATGCAAAAATTAACATATATCTGACTTATAGACAAAATTTGCCATGGGTTTGAAATGCCTTAAAGTCTGACCAAAGAGGTCAAACCAACTACATGTGTTCTTACTTTGGTTGGCATTAGACTTAAAATTCATATATGGGTATACACACAAATTTTATAAAAATATGTGACAAAATTGTGTACAAAGAAGCATGCAAAACATCTTTGTAGCACAAGTTAAGAAAACCTTTTGTTAACTTTTAATCTAGATGTGTCAAAAGTTCTCGGTAGCTCCATTTGAACGCATAAAGAAGCGTGATATTAAGCCATGAAGTAATCTCTTTAAGTACGGGTTTCTCCTATACTTAATTCCCATTAAGTACTCATGAGTGTTGCAGTGTTCTTTATGCTATGTCTAATCTTTATAGACAATCTACCAACACTCCATGACAGTCTTAAATCAATACTTACTTCCTGTAGTATGAACGACTCGGGAGGTTTAAGTAAACTAAGTACTTAGGAAGTGGATTCCAAACATGCAAAAATGAAACACGATGATAAACAATAGCAAATGGTAGCACATATGCAAATAAACAAGTCTACATTATTTAATCACCAAATCCATTACAATATCAATCATTGTTTATAATGTTTAAAATTTAAACTAACAACTAAAACTTTATATTATTTTTCAATCCTATGCTTCTAGCAAGTTCATCGTGTATGGACTTAGCCAATGCCTTTGTGAATGGATCAGCTGGATTATCCTCTAATCGTATGTGCTTCACAATCGCGTGTCCTTCTTCTACTTTGCTTCAAACAAAATGGTATTTTTTTCAATATGCTTTGACTTTCCATGATCCTTGGGTTCTTTAGTCAAGGCGACCACACTCTCATTATGACAAAATATTTCAATAGGGTCTTGTATTGTTGGAACAACTCCAAGATCTCTAATGAAATTCTTCATCCAGATAGCTTCCTTTGAAGCCTCACAAGTTGCAATATACTCGAACTCGCATATGGAGTATGCCACTGTATCTTGCTTTGAACTTTTTCATGTCACCGCTCCCCTATTGAGCAAGAATACCCAACCATACTGTGAACGACTATCATCTTTATCTATTTGCCAACTTGCATCACAATAACCAGTCACTCTAAGTTCTTCTTCTCCACCATAAACTAAGAACCTGTCTTTAGTATTTCTTAAATACTTAAGAATATTCTTTACAGCTGTCCAATGACCTTCACCGGGATTCTGCTGATGTTGACTTACCATGCTCAAAGCAAAGGAGACATCAGGCCTTGTACACGTTATGGCATACATGATCGATCCTACAGCTGAAGCATATGGGACTCGACTCATTATGTCGAGTTCTTTATTAGTTTTCAGACATATATCCTTACTAATCTTTATGCCATGATGTAAGGGTAGATTTCCTTTCTTAAAATTCTCCATTTTGAATCTTTTCAAAATTTTATCTAAGTTCGTGTCCTGACTAAGTCCTATAAGAGGTTTTGACCTATCTTTGTAAATCTTTATACCAAGAATATATGATGCATCTCTCAAATCTTTCATAGTGAAACATTTCCCCATCTAGTCTTTTACACTTTGTAACGCTAGGATATCATTCCCTATGAGTAGTATATCATCCACATATAATACCAGGAAGACTACAACACCTCACTGACTTTGACATATATACAAGACTCATCTTCGCTTCTAGAAAATCCAAACTGTGTGACTTTCTCATGGAAGCAGAGATTCCAGCTACGAGAAACCTTTTTAAGTCCATAAATGGCCTTTTAAAGCTCGAACACTCTTTTAGGATACTTTGCATTTTCAAAACCTTCTGGTTGTGCCATAAACACATCCTTTGTCAGTTTTCCATTAAAGAAAGCGCGATCTTGACATCCATCTATCATATTTCATAATCATGAAACGCAGCTATGGCAAGCATTATCCTAATTGACTTTATTTTAGCTACTGGTGAGAATGTTTCCTTATAATCAATCTCGTGGGTTTGAGTATAGCCCTTCGCTACCAACCTAGCTTTATACGTGTGCACTTTCCCATCCATGTCTGTCTTCTTATTGAAAATCCACTTACATCCCACCGTCTTAAGACCGGGTGTAGTGTCAACTAAATTCCAAACTTGGTTGTCATACATAGACTAAATCTCACTTTTTATAGCTTCCTTCCACTTAGCAGCCTCAGAGCTTGCCATCGCTTCCTTGTAGTTAGTAGGCTCATCCAATTCACTTAGTGTACTGTCACTAATTTTGTCCTCTTCAATATGGAAACCATAGTAGAACCGAGGAGGCTTACTGACTCTACCACTTGTTCTGCGAATGGGTAAGGATATATCATCAGGCTTAACAGGTGTCACCACCTCTTGTTGAGTGTTAGTGTTCACTATAGGTTCTTCATCGGCAAACTCTTGAATTTCTTCAAGGTCTATCTTACTCCCATTGTCCTCTTTATATATCATTTCTGTCACACCTCATAAATTTTAAGCCATTATTTTAAACTATTCCGTTCATTATTTTGACTTTTATTCTTTACGTTTAAATTTGACTTAAAACCAGGAATGTATCCCGCGTAAAACTGAAAAAACATCATCAGAAACGTTTCGACCTCGGACTAAGTCTAGTTCACCTATTATATGCATGATTTTATCATTCTAAAATGTTATGTAGTTTACTTACACTCCCGTTTGTAATTTTCTGTTTATTACGTACATTTTACGTTTTTCGCGTTTTTAATCAAATGGAACCCCGAAAACCCGTAATCTTTTCACGTAAACTCTAGATATCGTATATCTCGGGTTTAAAAGCCCAAAATTTCATGGTCACCCCTCCCCCTACTCAATTCACATGCATACATACACTCTTAAATTAATTCTTGTGGGATCTTTCTACTTTAATTTGAATTTTAACCTCTCATGCAAAGATGGTGATGTTTGTAAGCATGCTCCCATGCATAGGACATGAGCTTGTCTTTTAGCTTAAATCTTAGGCCACAACTCCATTAACCATGCAAAAGATACTTGCATTTTATTTCTAAATGACTAGCAAAAATATTTTGGTCCCCCATTTGTCTTCTATATCACACGCATCATATACAAGTATGTGTGACATTTTACTAGTCAAGCCACCTTTGGCTCCAAGCCTTCCTTAACTCACATTTTGGCTCCAAGAAACTTGCTTTGGCTCCAAGGGTAGCCTCCTCTATATAAACCTCTTCTTTTTTATCCATTCTTGACAATAAAATAAAAACACTAGCAAAACTCTTGCTATTTTTTTCCTTCCCTTGTGTTCGACGCAAAACAACAACATACATACATTCATAGCTTTGATTTCTAGCAAGATTTATCCATTCCAATCTCATTTCTATTCATATCTAAGGGTGTTCCAAGTGTTTGACCATTGTTTTCAAGGGTTTATTTCAAAATTCTAAGTTAGGGTTTCGATTTATTAAGTGGGTTTTTGTAAGATTTGTTATTGGGTTCAAGATTTAAGGTTCCTAAGCTAGATCTTGTGTCTTTCTTGATTCTTCACACCTTGTAAATGTGTTCTTGATTTTTTTTATTTCTTTATTTTCTTATGATCAATGATTAAGTTTATAAATATATATCCATGTGTTTGTGAAACTTTTATAAAGAAAATGAAATGGGTTTTGTGATTTCTTGTAAAAATAGAAGTATCTTGATATAAGATTTGTTGTTTTGAAAAGGATGAGTGAACTTGTGTGTTGCAACAAAGATGATGATGGGATTAGAATAAATTAAGAGTGGTTTTGATGGTTGGTTTAGTAGTGAACAAGGTTAGGTTAGAATAAGCACTATTGTGAAGTTTGGATGGATTTTTAGAGGCGTTTGCGAAATAAAGGGTTGTTGATCCAATTTTGTTTTGAGGTTTTTGGACATTTAAGAATGTTTTCATTAGTCGAGAAAGTAGTTTTTGGATAGCTTGTTTCGAATAGATAGATTTTCATATCTCGAACACTAAAATCGGACTTAAAATGATCGAGTTACGCTCAAATGAAACTTGAAACACTTTTTGGCAAAACTATTTTAATACGATCAGATCGGAAACTTAAATGACCATTTTGGAGCCTTTCGAGTCCGTTTCGGCTAAAGTGTAAAACACAAACATGGCCTAAAATGACGTTTCCTTTTTAAAGTCGCAAAAGTCGTGCTAAAAATGCTTTATGAGTGAGTTAAATCTTAGTTTTCGTCAAGTTATTTTCGGACATATAATTTTATATATAATAACGCTTTTTAAGCGGGTTGGGTCCGTTTAGGTTCCGAAAACTTTAGAAATAATAACGTAGCGTTTGAATATTATTGCGAATGATTAGAGGTTGCCTAAAGACGATAAGTCAGAATCGCCGAACGTTACTAAAAATAGTAAGTTAATGTATATATGCGGGATAGACGTAAAAGGTAGATGTTTTAGGTGTCACTAGTACGTTTAGGGTAAATGGAATCATCGGATATTAGGGGACGGTATTAACGTCCTGAAACTTAGAACTTTTCTAAAATAGAAAATTTCCAAAAATAGTAACTTTCTGAAAATGGAAACTTTTTGTAAAACATAACTTAACGCAACTATAAACCCTATACTTCTGAAATGACACGTTTTTACTAAATAAACTAAAGCACAAACACATATGGATGTCTATTTCTTTTATAACGTCTTATACGACGTTTCGTTATTTATTTCTCGTTTCTAAAGCGCGTCCCTTTAATTAGGTCGCGGTTAGAGTCGTTTGATTTCGCCATACCTCTCGTTGATTATTCCATCAATCACTGATTTGCTAAAGGTGAGTTCATAGCCCCACCTTTTACTTGTTTTACCTATTCCTTATAACTTTTTGGGGTGAGAAACGTGCTCGTTTACAAACTCGTTTACATGATTGATTTCACACTTGCTTTTACTTATGGATTCAAGTACGTTAAATTGTTATGAATACGTTGGTTGCTTTTACTTTGGAGACTAATGCTTTAAACTTTTACGAATTGACTAAGTTTCCCTATTGCCAAGTAATACACACTATCGTTAATCGTTAATTACTTTGTGTAAGCACGAACGCTGTGAATATATCTATTGGGGTTGACACCCCACCCAATAATTCTGGACGAGTACATTGGCCAGTGGGTACATTTTATTTGAGGTAGTACTTGGGTGTTTTAGCAAAACATCAGAATCGAGACGAGTCTATAAGACAAGAATACATATCTTGTTAAGGCTTCGATGTCATGAGCTTAGGGCAATATCGTAAACACTTTTGTGATTATTGTATGTGTTACAATATTCATACGTTGAAATGTTGGTACTTTACACTACTTTATTGAACGTTATTGATTACTAAACATTTTTCATGATAATTGGAGATGAAACATTATCACTAAACTCGTTTTTGGTCCTCATAAATACTTTACTTAAACCTATGAATTCACCAACTTTATGTTGACATTTTTAAGCATGTTTTTCTCAGGTGCTTAGCTTTGGACTTCTCTGATGTGCTATGTGGTGTCTCTTTGTATGGTTCGGCTTTCAAGAATTATTATCTACTATTGAAACATCGTTGTCGATTCCAAAACTTAATTATGCTTCCGCACTTGACTTTTAAAATCATTTAAATATTGTAATGACTTAATTTTTGTTAACAAAGCAACGATGTTTATTTTCAAAACATACTCCTTAGTGGTCGTTCTTTGTACTTTGTGTGATGTATATTATGACGTCACGTCTCCGGACACGTATTCCGTCCAGGCCCCTTTTGGGGGTGTGACAATTTCCCTCTCAAGGAACACTTCTCTTCGAGCTACAAATACCACATTATCCTTGGGTTTGTAAAACAAATATCCAAATGAGTCTTCTGGATAACTATACGCGAAATCTCACGTTATGAGTATATATATTATTTTTATATATATATATATTTATATATATATATATTATATATAATATAGATTTTATATATATATATATATATATATATATATATATATATATATATATATATATATATGTGTGTGTGTGTGTGGTATTATGTATGTATTTATGTATATATGTATGTTTGTAACAAAATATATATTCATACATATACTACATACAATATATTACATACATACATTTTATATACATACATATTTATTATATAATATATATTACTATTATATTTATATATTATATATATATACTATATATATATAATATATATTTATATATAAGTACTAAGTATTTCATTATTACCATAATTATACTTACATTTTCATTTTCCCATTCAGATTTTACATACACGTTTATTTTTATTCACCATCGCGTCACTGCATAGTTTCATATAAAGGTCATTATATAAATACTAAAACTTTTCTAAGACATTGTGGGTTGAAAACAATGTCCGTTTTATTTCTATACATTTACAAATGAAGCAATGGTCTCGTTTAATTCTAAAACATCGTGAGTTTACGATGGTCCTTAAAACTTATTCATGAATTTACATAATATTATTTTTCATATCGTCGAAACTTGTTACAGTCCTCCGATCCTACGTTATCTTACTATCTGAACCTGAATGTGAGCTTGAACACCCGTCTCATACTGTTGAAACCCCTACGTCATCTCGTAACGTCGCAATCTTTCTTACTCTTGGTAATTTCTAGAAATATGCTGATTAATTCGCATACGATATTAACCCGTCATCCAATAATGTTACATTTATTGTAACCTGACTTATTTATTTTCTTTTACTTCTCTTAATTTGGAAGAAAATGTCGGCATCAAGACAAGGAATGAGTTCCGAAGAAATGGAGCAGGTTGTAGCCCAACGAGTCGCTAATGCTATTGAAGCTATTGCGATCTACGAGTCCAAAATTCACATGGCTCACGACTCGATGAATCAGGTCGTACGTGAGGAAGCCACAGTAGGAAAGAATGTTAGCAACAAAAGGAAATGGGGAAGTGATCACGGTAGGGATTCTGCCCAACAACAAAGCAAGAGGATTGAAGTGGTTAGAGCACATGCTACTGGGGCAGGCAACAAGAAGGCGTATGCTGGAAATTTACCTTACCGCAACAAGTGTAAGTGTCATCATATTGGACCGTGTACTGTGAAGTGTGGTAATTGTAAGAGAGTTGGCTATACGACAATGAATTGTAGGACTTCCGCTCCAGCAGCAATTAAGAGGGCCCCAGTAGCCAACTAGAAACATGCAGTAACCTGTTTCGGATGTGGTGCTTAAAGGCATTTCAAGAGTAAATGCCCAAGATTGAAGAACCAGATGTAAGGTCGTCAAGGAATTATACTGATGCTTAAGGAGAGATTTTTCTGCCCAACCTAGTGAGACCTAAGTTGAAACCTTCTATAACTATATTCCCTAAGAGATATGCACTAGTACTTTTCTATGAATTTTATTGTAATATGTGGATGTTTTAAAATTCCTATTAATGTATGTGTCATGACGATTCTGTCGGTTGCATTCTGATTCTCTATAAATTAAAGTAAGTCGTTTCTTAAATAGATCGCTTTGTCAACACTTTCGTTGTCGTCTTATAAACCATTTTTACTATCGTCTTATAAACTATTTAGTTGTCCTCCACAACCTATTTCTTTGCCATCTTATAAGCTAATTAGTGTCAATTCGTAAACTATTCGTTACCATATTATAAACCCCTTACTAATTAAAAACTGTCACTTGATTTTCTCGAAAACCATTTTGCTAACACCGTAAAAAAAATTAAACTTTTTGCTATTTTGCAAACTATCTTGTGTCGATATATAAGCTGCCTTGTTCTCGTTTTCACGAACCGTTTTTGCTACCTGATGAACCACATTGTAAATATACCATGTAAACCTTTAAACATAACACTAGTTTGACGAAAAGAGCATTTCATCATTAGTACCTAAATTATACATAGCATGATCACCTATGGATAATTTAGGAAGGACCATGCCATGCTAAGAGTAGTCACCAAAATTTTTGTCAATCTACCTTCACTTTCCATTTCTATTTACGTTTCTTTTTCTATATTTTAAACAAATTTTATCATATTCATGTTTTACTAATATTTTGCGTGCGTGTTCGTGAGTTGTTTCTGTCATGTGTACTTTTATTAGTAAGTGCCGTAACTAAGTGGATTTTCTCAACCCTATCGTATAGAGACATCGTACCCTTAGCCGAGAGACCAAATCACGCTCCTTGCGGTCATGATGATCATGGATTGTAAAGTTTTGGAACACTAGAACTGATCCCTTTTAATTGGATTAGGATCAAGAAAATATGGAGATAGCCAACTCACCGGCCCAGAAACTGTTAATGAAATAACTGAGACGTAAAAGAGTTATGGTGAAGTGAGACGAAAACTAGTTGAGTTTCAAGTTGGAGTAAAGGGCATGATGAAAGTGTCGCCAAAAAGGGGTGATACGTTTTGGCAAACGGGAAAAGCTGAAACCGCGTTATATTTAGGGCTTTTCAAAATCCTTGATAACGTTAGAACCGTTTTAGACAACATTTAAGCTTATCCCAGAGAATCATTACTTGAAGTCCTTAAACGTTAGCTATTTTTTTGCCTATTCCTGCATTACTTGTGCCCAATATGTGTATACACTGATAAGTGCACATGCGAATTATATTGCTTTGGGTATTATTTTCTTTGGATTTATTCTGCCATGAAATTGTTTTGTCAAGAGTTTATCTCTGCTATGAGTTCGTTTTGTTTGAGTTACATTTGCCTTGCGTCTATCCTTTCCTTTCGTTTACTTTTGCCTTGCGCATAGCCTAGGAATATGTCGATTAGTTTCAACACGCCTTATTCTCGTCACCTCGTAATGTCTTATTTATTTATTTAATTATATACATTTTTTACACGACTTTATACCGCCGCACTATTCCTTACTCCTCGTGAATTGCAGAAAACATGCCGACGTCAGGACAAGGTCTAAGTGCTGCCACCATCGAGCAATTGATAACCCAATGCGTAGCTGAGGCGATGACATCTTATGAAGCAAACCAAAACAATCAAAACAGAAATGGAAATCCTAATGTGAATGTTGAAGGTGTTGTGCCCGTTGCTCGTGAGTGTACTTATCAAGACTTCGTGAAATGTCAGCCACTAAACTTCAAGGGGACTGAAGGAGTTGTTGGGTTGACTAGATGGTTTGAAAAGATGGAGACTGTGTTTCACATCAGCAATTGTCCAAAGAAGTATCAAGTGAAGTATGCCTCATGCACTCTACAGGACAGTGCATTAACTTGGTGGAACTCGCACAAGAGGATAATTAGAACTGATACTGCATATGCCATGACATGGAAGGCACTTATAAAGTTAATGAGCCACTAAACTACAAGGGGACTGAAGGAGTTGTTGTGTTGACTAGATGGTTTAAAAAGATGGAGACTGTGTTTCACATCATCAATTGTCCAAAGAAGTATCAAGTGAAGTATGCCTCATACTCTACAGGACAGTGCATTTACTTAGTGTAACTCGCACAAGAGAACAATTAGAACTGATGTTGCATATGCCATGACATGGAAGGCACTTATAAAGTTGATGACTGAGGTATACTGTCCAAGAAATGAGATTCAAAAGATGGAGACTGAGTTATGGAATATGTCTGTAAAGGGTAATGATTTGACTGCCTATACCCAAAGGTTCCAAGAGCTAATCTGATTGTGCAGTAAGATGGTCCCTAAAGAGGAAGACCGAGTTGAGAAGTTTATTAGGGGTCTACCCAATAACATCCAAGGAAATGTGATTGCTACTGAACCCACAAGACTCTAAGATGCTATTCGAATTGAAAAGAATTTAATGGATCAAAAACTGAAAGGTTATGCTGTTAGGGATGCTAAGAACAAGAAGAGGTTTGATAACGACCCAAGAGATAACCGTGTGCAACAACCACCATTAAAGAGGCAAAATGTGGTAAGGGCTTACATGGTTGGGAACAATAAGAATAAAGGCTATGCTAGAATTTTACCACTCTGCGACAAGTGCAAGCTGCATCACCATGGTCCATGTCCCCTTAAGTGTGAAAACTGCAAGAAGGTTGGCCACCAAGCGAAACACTGTTGGACCCCTACTACGGTGACATGCTATGGATGTGGGGGAAAGGGGCACACCAAGAGGTACTACCCAGAGTTGGAGAATGTGAATGGAGACAAAGAAGCTCGTCAAAACCTCAACATTGTTATGGGTATGTCCCTCCCCGAAAATTCATTACATTCCCGTATTAACTAATGCAAGCGCCAATTGGAATTTCATTTTCACCATTATTAGCCATCATAGCGGTGTCGCCTTAATTTTCTCGGTCATTTAACACTTGGTTAAGTTAACTAAATAATTAACCTTGTCATCTTCTTTTAAGAACTGTCCTTTCGTACCCTTTTCTCGAACCTCCCGTCTATGTTAGATACCACGACTTGAGCTTTGCGGACAAAGCTATTTTAATGGGGAAATGATGTCACACCCCTTAAATTTCAGGCCATTATTTTAAACTATTCTATTCATTATTTTGACTTTTATTCCTTATGTTTAAATTTGACTTAAAACCGGGAAGTTATCCCGCGTAAAACTAAAAAAAGGTCATCGGAAATGTTCCAACCTCGGACTAAGTTTAGTTCACCTATTATATGCATGATTTTATCATTCTAAAGTGTTACGTAGTTTACGTACACTCCCGTTTGCGATTTTCCATTTATTGCATACATTTTACTTTTTTTGTGTTTTTGATCAAACGGAACCCTAGAAACCCGTAATCTTTTCACGTAAACTCTAGATATCGTATATCTCAAGTTTAGAAGCCCAAAATTTCATGGTCACCCCTCCCTTTGCTCAATTCACACGCTTAAATTAATTCGTGTGGAATCTTTCTACTTTAATTTGAATTTTAACCTCTCATGCAAAGATGGTGATGTTTGTAAGCATGTTACCATGCATGGGACATGAGCTTGTCTTCTAGCTCAAAGCTTGGACCACAACTCTACTAACCATGCAAAAGATACTAGCATTTTATTTCTAAATGACTAGTAAAAATATTTTGGTCCCCCTTTGTCTTACATATCACATGCACCATATACAAGTGTGTGTGTCATTTTACTAGTCAAGCCACCTTTGGCTCCAAGCCTTCCTTAGCTCACCATTTGGCTCCAGGAAACTTGCTTTGGCTCCAAGGATAGCCTCCTCTATATAAACCTCTTCATTTTCATCCATTCTTGACAATAAATAAAAACACTCGCAAAACTCTTGTTCTTTTTTTCCTTCCCTTGTGTTCGACGCAAAACAACAATATACATACATTCATAGCTTTGATTTCTAGCAAGATTCATCCATTCCAATCTCATTTCTATTTATATATAAGGACGTTCCAAGTGTTTGACCACTGTTTTCAAGGGTTTTTTCAAAATTCTAAGTCATGGTTTTGATTTATTAAGTGGGTTTTTGTAAGATTTGTTATTGGGTTCAAGATCTAAGGTTCCTAAGCTAGATCTTGTGTCTTTCTTGATTCTTCACAACTTGTAAGTGTGTTCTTGATCTTTTTTTATTTCTTTATTTTCTTATGATCAATGATCAAGTTTATAAATATATATCCATGTGTTTGTGAAACTTTTATAAAGAACATGAAATGGGTTTTGTGATTTCTTGTAAAAATGGAAGTATCTTGATATAAGATTTGTTGTGTTGAAAAGGATGAGTAAACTTGTGTATTGCAACAAAGATGATGATGAGATTAGGATGATTAAGAGTGGTTTTGATGGTTGGTTTAGTAGTGAACGGGGTTAGGTTAGAATAAGCACTATTGTAAAGTTTGGATGGATTTTTAGAGGCGTTTGCGAAATAAAGGGTTGCTGATCCGATTTTGTTTTGAGGTTTTCAAACACTTAAGAATATTTTCATTAGTCGAGAAGGTAGTTTTTGGATAGCTTGTTTCGAATAGATAAATTTTCATATCTCGAACACTAAAATCGGACTTAAAACGACCGAGTTACGCTCAAATGAAACTTGATACGTTTTTCGACAAAACGATTTTAATACGATTAGATCAGAAACATAAATGACCATTTTGGAGCCTTTCGAGTCTATTTCGGCTAAAGTGTAAAACACAAACATGACCTAAAATGACGTTTCCCTTCCAAAGTCGCGAAAGTCGTGCTAAAAATGCTTTATGAGTGAGTTAAACCTTAGTTTTCGTCAAGTTATTTTCGAACATATAATTTTATATATAATAACGATTTTCAAGCGGGTTGGGTCCGTTTAGGCTCCGAAAACTTTAGAAATAATAACGTAGCGTTTGAATACTATTGCGAAGAATTAGAGGTTGCCTAGAGACGATAAGCCGGGATCACCGAACGTTACTAAAAATAGTAAGTTAGCGTATATATGTGGGATGAACGTAAAAGGTAGATGTTTTAGGTGTCACTAGTACGTTTAAGGTAAATAGAATCATCGGATATTAGGGGACGGTATTAATGTCCCGAAACATAGAACTTTCCTAAAATATAAACTTTTCAAAAATAGTAATTTTTCGAAAATGGAAACTTTTCGTAAAACATAACTTAATGTAACTATAAACCCTATACTTCTGAAATGACACGTTTTTACTAAATAAACTAAAGAACAAACACATATGGATGTCTATTTCTTTTATAAGCGTCTTATACGACGTTTCGTTATTTATTTCTCGTTCATAAAGCGCGTACCTTTAATTAGGTCGCGGTTAGATTTGTTCGATTTCGCTAAACCTCTCGTTGATTATTCCATCACTCATTGATTTGCTAAAGGTGAGTTCATAGCCTAACTTTTCTAACTGATTTTACTTACGTTTTATAACTTTAGGGTGAGCAACGTGCTTGTTTACAAACTCGTTTACATGATTGATTTCACACTTTATTTTACTTATGGATTCAAGTACGTTAAATTGTTATGAATACGTTGGTTGCTTTTACTTTGGAGACTAATGCTTTAAATTTTTACGAATTGACTAAGTTTCCCTATTGCCACGTAATACACACTATCATGAACCGTTAATTACTTTGTGTAAGCACGAATGCTGTGAATAGATCTATTAGGGTTGACACCCCCACCCAAGAATTTTGGATGAGTACATTGGTCAGTGGGTGCATTTCATTTGAGGTAGTACTTGGGTGTTTTGGCAAAACATCAGAATCGAGACGAGTCTATATGACTAGAATACATATCTTGTTAAGGCTTCGGTGTCATGAGCTTAAGGCAATATCGTAAACACTTTTGTGATTATTGTATGTGTTACAATAGTCATACGTTGAAATTGGTACTTTACACTACTTTATTGAACGTCACTGATTACTAAACATTTTTCATGATAATTGGAAATGAAACATTATCACTAAATTCGTTTTTGGTCCTCGTAAATACTTTACTTAAACCTATGAATTCACCAACTTTATGTTGACATTTTTAAGCATGTTTTTCTCAGGTGCTTAGCTTTGGACTTCTCTGATGTGCTATGTGGTGTCTCCTTGTATGACCCGGTTTTCAAGAATTATTATCTTCTGTTTAAACATCGTTGTTAATTCCAAAACTTAATTACGCTTCCGCACTAGACTTTTAAAATCAATTAAATATTGTAATGACTTAATTTTTGTTAACAAAGCAGCGATGTTTATTTTCAAACCGTACCATTTAGTGGTCGTTCTTTGTACTTTGTGTGATGTATATTATGACGTCGACGCCCCTCGGACCATGCATTCCGTTTCAGGCCCCTTTGGGGGCGTGACAATTGGAATTCAAAGAGCCAAGGTTAGAAGAACCAAGTAGTACATACTAAGACTGGTCTATATCCAGTAGTAAGTCCTGACTGCTCTACTTATATACGCAAAATCCCGTTAAGCATATATATATAATCGTATAATATATATATATATATATATATATATATATATATATATATATATATATATATATATATATATATATATAGACACACACACACACACACATACATATATATAAGTACTAAATATATCATATTACCATAATTATACTTACATTTCATTTTGCCATATCATATTTTACATCACGTTTATTTTATTCACCATACGCGTCCTACATAGTTTCATATAAAGGTCATTATATAAATACTAAAACTTTTCTAAGACATTGTGGGTGAAACAATGGTCTCGTTTATTTCTAAGACATTGCAAATGAAGTAATGGTCTCGTTTAATTCTAAAACATCGTGAGTATACGATGGTCCTTAAAACTTCTTCATGAATTTACATAATATTATTTTTCATATCGTCGAAACTTGTTACAGTCCTCCGATCCTACGTTATCTTACTATCTGAACCTGAATGCGAGCTTGAACACCCGTCCCATACTGTTGAAACCCCTACGTCATCTCGTAACGTCGCAATCTTTCTTACTCTTGGTAATTTCTAGAAATATGCTAATTAATTCCTCATAAGATATAAACCGTTCATCCAATAATGTTACATTATTTACCTGACTTATTTTTTCTTTTACTTCTCCGAATTTGGAAAGAAAATGTCCAGCATCAAGACAAGGAATAGTTCCGAAAAATAGAGCAGGTTGTGAGCCCAACGAGTCCTAATGCTATGACAGCTATTGCGATCTACGAAGTCAAAAATTCGCAATGGCTCACACTCGATGAATCAGGTCGTACTGATAAAGCCACAGTAAGAAAAAATTTAGCAGAAAAGGAAATGGGAAGTGATCACGATAGGAATTCTGCCCAACACAAAGCAAGAGGATTGAAGTGGTTAGAGCACACACTACTGGGGCAGGCAACAAGAAGGCGTATGCTGGAAATTCACCTTACCGCAACAAGTGTAAGTGTCATCATATTGACCGAGTACTTAATTTTTTTGTAGGTAATTAAAGAGTGGTTACACGACAATGACTTGTAGGACTTCGCTCCAGCAACAATTAAGAGGGCCCCAGTAGCCAACTAGAAACCTGCAGTAACCTGTTTTGGATATGGTGCTTAAAGGCATTTCAAGAGTAAATGCCCAAGATTGAAGAACCAGATGTAAGATCGTCAAAGAATTATACTAATGCTTAAGGAGAGATTTTTCTGCCCAACCTAGTGAGACCTAAGTCGAAACCTTCTATAACTATATTCCCTAAGAGATATGCACAAGTACTTTTCTATGAATTTTATTGTAATAGGTGGATGTTTTAAAATTCCTATTATTGTATGTGTCATGACGATGCCGTCGGTTACATTCTGATTCTCTATAAATTAAAGTAAGTCGCTTCTTAAATAGGCATCGCTTTGTCAACACTTTCGTTGTCGTCTTATAAACCACTTTTACTACCGTCATATAAACTATTTAGTTGTCCTCCACAACCTATTTAGTTGTCATTTTATATGCTAATTAGTATCAATTTGTAAACTATTCGTTACCATATTATAAACCCTTTACTATTTAAAAAAAATTGTCACTTGATTTTCTCGAAAATCATTTTGCTAACACCGTAAAAAAAATTATGCTATCTTGCAAAATATCTTGTGTCAATATATAAGCTGCCTTGTTCTCGTTTTCACGACCCGTTTTTGCTACCTTATGAACCACATTGTAAATATTCTATGTAAACCTTTAAACATAACACTAGTTTGACGAAAATAGCATTTCATCGTTAGTACCTAAATTATACATAGCCTGATCACCTATGGATAATTTAGGAAGGATCATGCCATGCTAAGAGTAGTCACCAAAATTTTTGTCAATCTACCTTCACTTTCCATTTCTATTTACGTTTCTTTCTCTATATTTTCAACAATTTTTATCATATTCATGTTTTACTAATATTTTGCATGTGTGTTCGTGAGTTGTGTCTGTCATGTGTATTTTTATTAGTAAGTGTCATAACTAAGTGGATTTTCTCAACCCTATCATATAGAGACACCGTACCCTTAGCCGAGAGACAAAATCATGCTCCTTGCAGTCATGATGATCATGGATTGTAAACTTTTCGAACACTAGGAACTGATCCCTTTTAATTGGATTATGATCAAGAAAATATGGAGATAGCCAACTCACCAGACCAGAAACTGTTAATGAAACAACTGAGACGTAAAAGAGTTATGCTGAAGTGAGACGAAAGCTAGTTGAGTTTCAAGTTTGAGTAAAGAGTATGATGAAAATGTCGCCAAAAAGGGGTTATACGTTTTGGCAAATTGGGAAAGCTGAAACCGCATTATATTTAGGGCTTTTCAAAATCTTTGATAAAGTTAGAACCGTTTTAGACAACATTTAAGCTTGTCCCAGAGAATCATTACTTGAAATCCTTATACGTTAGCTATTTTTTTTGCCTATTCGTGTATTACTTGTGCCCAATATATGTATAAACTGATAAGTGCACATGCGAATTATATTGCTTTGGGTATTATTTTCTTTGGATTTATTCCGCCATGAAATTGTTTTGCCAAGAGTTTATCTCTCCTATGATTTTGTTTTGTTTGAGTTACATTTGCCTTGCGTCTTTCCTTTCCTTCCATTTACTTTTTTCTTGCGCATGGCCCAGGAATATGTTGATTAGTTTCAACACGCCTTATTCTCGTTGCCTCATAATGTCTTATTTATTTATTTAATTATATACATTTTTTTACATGACTTTATACCGCCACACTCTTCCTTACTCCTCGTGAATTGCATAAAACATGCCGACGTCAGGACAAGGTCTAAGTGTTGCCACCATCGAGCAATTGATAACCCAACGCGTAGCTGAGGCGATGGCAGCTTACGAAACAAACCAAAACAATCAAAATGGAAATCCCAATGTGAATGTTGGAGGTGTTGTGCCCTTTTCTCGTGAGTGTACTTATCAAGATCTTATAAAATGTCAGCCACTTAAACTTCAGGACTGAAGGAGTTGTTGGTTGACTAGATGGATAAAAAGATGGAGACCAGTGTTTTACATCAACAATTGAGTCCAAGAAGATATCAAGTGAAGTATAGCCTCAGTGCACTCTACAGGATAGTGCATTGACTTGGTGGAACTCGTACAAGAGGACAATTGGAACTGATGTTGCATATGCCATGACATGGAAGACACTTATAAAGCTGATGAGCCACTAAACTACAAGGGGATTGAAGGAGTTGTTGTGTTGACTAGATGGTTTGAAAAGATGAGACGTGGTTTCACATCATCTATTATCCTAAGAAGGTATCAAGTGAAGTAAGGCCATCATACTCTACAGGACAGTGCATTCACTTAGTGGAACTCGCCCAAGAGAACAATTGGAACTGATGCTACATATGCCATGACATGGAAGGCACTTATAAAGTTGATGACTGAGGTATACTGTCCAAGAAATGAGATTCAGAAGATGGAGACTGAGTTATCGAATCTGTCTGTGAAGGGTAATGATTTGACTGCCTATACCCAAAGGTTCCAAGAGCTAATCTTACTGTGCACTAAGATGGTCCCTGAAGAGGAAGACCGAGTTGAGAAGTTTATTGGGGGTCTACCCAATAACATCTAAGGAAATGTGATTGCTAAATGACTAGTAAAAATATTTCTAAATGACTAGTAAAAAAATATTTTGGGTCCCCCCCTTTGTCTTACAACACACCACCATAACAAGTGTGTGTGTCATTTTTAACTATTCAAGCCCACCTTTGGCTCCAAGGCTCCTTAGCTACCCTTTTGGCTCGCAGGAAACTGCCTTTGGTCCAAGGAAAAATAGTAAATACTCTTCATTTTCATCCATTCTTGACAATAAAATAAAAACACTAGCAAAACTCTTGTTCTTTTTTTCCTTCCCTTGTGTTCGACGCAAAACAACAATATACATACATTCATAGCTTTGATTTCTAGCAAGATTTATCCATTCCAATCTCATTTATATTATATCTAAGGGCGTTCCAAGTGTTTAACCACTGTTTTCAAGGGTTTTTTTTCAAAATCTAAGTCTGGTTTCGATTTTAATAATGGGTTTTTGTAATATTTTTATTAAGGGTACAATATCCCTAAGTTCCAAGCTATATCTAGTGTCTTTCTATTCTTTACAGCTTGTAAGTGTGTTTCTTGATATTATTATTATTATTTTATTAATATTTTTTTATGATCAAGAAGTCAAGTTTATAAATATATATCCATGTGTTGTTAAACTTTTTGATAAAAACAAGAAATGGAAGAGGTTTGTGATTCTCTTGTAAAAATGGAAGTACTTGAATATAAGATTTGTTGTTTTGAAAAGGATGATTGATACTTATGTATTGCAACAAATGATGATGATGAGAATTAGTGATAGATAAGAGTGGTTTTGATGACTGTTTAGTAGTGAACGGGATTAGGTAGAATAACCACTATTGTGAAGTTGGATGATTTCTTAGAGGCGTTGCGAAATAAAAAGGGTGCTGCTCCGATTTTGATTTGAGGTTTTCGGACAGCTTAAAAATTTTCATAGTCCGAGAAGGTAGTTTATTGGACTAGCTTTGTTTCGACTAGATAAATTTTCATAGTCTCGAACACTAAACTCGGACTTAAAACGACCGAGTACTCTCAAATAAACTTGAAACATTGTTTCAGCAAAATAATTTTTAATACAATCAGATCCAAAACTTAAATGCCTATTTGGAGCCTTTTGAGTCCGTTTCGGCTAAAGTGTAAAACACAAACATGGCCTCAAATGACGTTTTCCTTCCAAACTCGAGAAAGTCATGCTAAAAATGCTATATGAGTGAGTTAAACCTTAGTTTTCGTCATGTTATTTTAGGACATATAATTTTATATATAAAAACGCTTTTCAAGCGGGTTGGGTCCGTTTAGGTTCCGAAACTAAAAATAATAACGTAGCGTTTGAATACTATTGCGAAGAATTAGAGGTTGCCTAGAGACGATAAGTCGAAATCGTCGAACGTTACTTAAAATAGTAAGTTAGCGTATATATGCGGGATAGACGTAAAAGGTAGATGTTTTAGGTGTCACTAGTACGTTTAGGGTAAATAGAATCATCGGATATTAGGGGAGGGTATTAACGTCCCAAAACATAGAACTTTCCTAAAATATAAACTTCCCCAAAAATAATTCAAAATGGAAACATTCGTAAAACAAAACTTACCGCAACAATAGACCCTATACTTCCGATATGACACTATTTACTAAATAAACGAAAGCTCAACACATATGATGTCTATTCTTTTATAAGCGTCTATACGACGTATCGTTATTTAATTTCTCGTTACTAAAGCGCGACCTTATAATTAGGTCGCGTTAGAATATGTTCAATTTCGCCCAAACCTCTCGTTGATTATTCCATCACTCACTGATTTGCTAAAGGTGAGTTCATAGCCCTACTTTTCTAACTGATTTTACTTACGTTTTATAACCTTGGGGTGAGAAACGTGCTCATTTACAAACTCTATTACATGTTTGCTTCACACTTGCTTATACTTATGGATTCAAGTACGTTAAACTGTTATGAATACGTTCGTTGCTTTTACTTTGGATACAAATGCTTTAAACTTTTACGAATTGACTAAGTCTCCCTATTGCCACGTAATAGACACTATCATGAACCGCTTATTACTTTGTGTAAGCACGAATGTTATGAATAGATCTATTAGAGTTGACACCCCCACCTAAGAATTCTGGATGAGTACATTGGCCAGTGGGTGCATTTCATTTGAGGTAGTACTTGGGTGTTTTGGCAAAACATCATAATCGAGACGAGTCTATAGGACTAGAATACATATCTTGTTAAGGCTTCAGTGTCATGAGCTTAGGGAAATATCGTAAACACTTTTGTGATTATTGTATGTGTTAACGATAGACCTTACGTTGAAATTGGTACTTTACACTACATTAATTTGAACTTCACTGATTACTAAACATTTTCATTATAATTGGGAATGACACATGATCACTAAATTCGTTTTTGGTCCAAGTAAATACTTTACTTAAATCTATGAATTCACCAACTTTATGTTGATATTTTTAAGCATGTTTTTCTCAGGTGCTTAGCTTTGGACTTCTCTGATGTGCTGATGTGTCATTGTGTAGGTGTTATTTTATGTATCAAGTTTTACTATTTATTTTATGCCGACTATACCTAAAAACAACACTTTAACGGGTAGTGTACCCGGTCAGATGTAGATCGTTTGTAATAGGTGTCTATCACTAAAGAAGAGCGTTATCTAATCTATCAGTATTTTAGTTATCTAAGTTAAACCTAAATTAATCTAATTATGCAAGACCTAAGTTAGACCTAATCTAATGATAAGGGGGGTTTCAGCCTGAGAGACTGGCACAGTTTTGTGTATCTAACCTAAGGTTTTGATGACAAGTAAAGCAATAAACACACACAAGAAGACAAACAAACAATAGAGGAACGGTCAAGAACTAATGTAAGGAAAACATATCAACCATGAATAATCCGATAAAACGCTGGTTTGTTTATTAGTGCAATGATTGTCTTATCTTGAAGTGGCATATCATTCCTAGACTTAGGCGGTACTTCTTCCTAAGACCTAGACACGTTAATTCTGTCACAATTAGACGCATCCGCATAAAGCATCCTTATGTTGATTATAATCTATCTTAGGATCTAAGTAATGATGCTCTTACTAAACCCTAGCTCATGGAGACTTTACCCACTTACTGCTTAATGGCTCTTTATATACTAGTAGTCCACTATCCGAGTCCTTACCAATGGAATAAGAAAGTACTTGTTGATACCAAGGTCACCTTATGGCTCAACTAAGCTTACTAATCTAAAGGCAAAAATAGGTCAATATTTGTGATCCTATGATTCTAGATATATAAATTACAATATGGAGAGCTATCCCAGACTCTTAGCTTACGCTCAAACAACACCGAAGTTGCAGCTCATTAAATATGTAGGACTAGACCCAGTTAAATGATAGGTCGCATACTTAAGCACGTAAATAAGTATAAATTGATAAACATAATCAACAATCAACGATAAATTAAGCAATCGAGATAAATAAACCAAACATTAGATCTTCATAAACATGGCTGATACTTAAAGGTATCAACCGATAGTCATTGGAAAAATACACACGGTTTGATATATGAACGATTAAAATAAAGAAACCTCAATCGAATGCGTATTCGGTTGTGCGAAGATTACAAGAGTTTTCCTATGATCTTGAGGCTATTTTCTGACCTTCTAGGCTCTTTCATCTTCAAATTAAATTCCTACGATATGTTGAGGGTTTAAAATTGGTTTTAGTTAATAAAATCTGATTTGGACGTTTGACATCAGTGTAAACAAAGGCTAGTAAATTTCATTCTCAGATCTTTAAAGAAGTCTAAATCATCAAAATAACTGACCGTAGCTCGTGATGGGGGGTGGGGGGGGAATAAAAGGCATATTGTACTTTATCATTGTCATTTTCGATTCGTTTTAAATCGTTGACATAAATTATTTTGTAAAAAATGATTTTTTGTCGAAAATTACCGTGCAATCTTCATCGTCGGTATTCAGCAAACATATTCTACAAAGTCAATTTCATCGTTGTTAAGAGAACTTACCGTAGGCTCACACGAGAGTGTTGCTTCAGATGTTAACGTGTCGTTAAAGACTATAGCTGAGAATTCGGTTTCAACAGATCCGAGGTCGTGAACGTCTTCATTATCCCAGATCTTACCATACGTAGCAGTTTTCCAATTATACACCTTACCACGCCTATGAGCTTTTCTTCTCAAACCTGGATATACACCTCTATATATGTTTGGGGTCGTCCATTTTAACCTATAATAAATTCGCTAGGAAAGAAAACTGTCAAATAACTTAATACGCCGTATTCAGTGAACTGAATACGCAGTATTGATGATAGAGTTGAATACGGTGTATTGGTTTGAAAAAAAAATTATACGCCGTATCCAATAAATTGAATACGTCGTATTGGTGTTAAAAAAAGAATTAAACACTAATAAATAAGAATTAAACAACTTCACTCCCCGACAACGGCGCAAAAAACTTGATGTGTCGTTGTGTAGGGGGGGGGGGTTTGGGTGTTATTTTATGTATCAAGTTTTACTATTTATTTTATGCCGACTATACCTAAAAATAACACTTTAACGGGCAGTGTACCCAGTCAGATGTAGCTTCGTTGGTAAGTAGGGTGTCGATCACTAAGAGCGAGAGCGTTAATATCTAATCTATCAATATTTTAGTTATCTATGTTAAAACCTAAATTAACTAATTAATGCAAACCTAATTAGACCTAATCTAATGATAAGGGGGGTTTCAGCCTGAAGAGACTGCAAGTTTGTGTATCTACCAAGGTTTTGATGACAAGTAAAGCAATAAACACACTCAGAAGACAAATAAACATAGAGGAACGATCAAGAACTAAGTAAGAAACCATAATCAACCATGAATAATCCGATAAAACGCTGGTTTGTTTACTAGTGCAATGATTGACTTCCTCTAGGGAATATCTTTCTAGACTTAGCGTACTTCTTCTAAACCAAGATACGTATAATCAATCACAATTAGCGCATCCGCATAAAGCAAGCATTTGTTGATTATAATCTATCTTAGGAGATTAATAATGGTGCTTTTACTAAACCCTAACTCATGGAGACTTTAGCCAAATAAAATGTACACTACTGCTTTAATGATTATTATAACAGTAGTCCCCACTGTCCGAGTCCTTACCAAGAATAATAACGTACTCGATGATACCAATGTCACCTTATGGGTCAACAAGCTTACTAATCTAAAGGAAAAGATATTTCAATATTGGATCCTGATGATTCATAGATATATAAATTGCAATATGGAGAGCTATCTCAGACACTTAGCCTACGCCGCATCATATTTGGCATTCTTATGGTCAAAGTAATATGCCCAATCCACAATTATAAAGAAGTAAATGAACCAGAATGATAATTAATAAGATAAGATTAGCCAAAAATTGTATTCATACAATCAATATTATCGTCAATTAATGATAGTAATGAAAACATGATAATCGAACCAAACTGTATGATGATGATGATCAAGACCGGATTCTTCCTTCTTGAAAGGCTGGAGAGTACTGAAAAACGACTTGAGGAGATATCCCAGTCGTCCCCTCAGATGGGATGGAGAAGGATGATTCTTAAGACTGAATTCGGCCCTATTTATAGGCTTCTAAGTGTGTTACGGCGTAACTGATTTGTGGGTTATGCCGTAACTGTTAGGAATTTTGTATAACAGACTTAATTCTATTAGTATTATAGTTAGTTCTGCTAGTATAATAGTTAGTACTGGTAGAAGGATTATCATAGTTAGTACTGGTAGTGTTAAAAAGTTAATATTGCTTATGTAATAGTTAAGTCTGCTTACGCAGGAATTAGTTAGAGTTAAAGATATGCATGAGATATCTTAGGAAAGGATATGCATTATCTTTATACGCGTTTTGTAAATCCCATTAGGGTTTCCTTAGTCTATAAAAGGAACCCTAGGCATAGTCAGTAGATATAGTTCTACACAAGATCATAGAGATCGAATAGTAATCATAGTTTGTAATCTGTAACCTAGGCAGATTCAAAGTTTAATATAAAAGTTCTTTTGTGGTATTCATTATTGTTCTTCTTAGCAGTATTGATTAGATTCCGCATAATCAATAGTGTTCACTCAGTGTTTCAATATTGTTGCTTTAGAATTATCTAAAGGAGCAAACTATTTGCAAGCTGAAGGTTTAGATCTATTCAGTAAATCGATCCAACAAGTGGTATCAGAGCTTGTGTGGAAACTCTGATTAAGAAGAACTCAACTGTAAGATGGCAGAACAAGACATTCCTCCACCCACAATCACTGCAATGAAGATCCCCATCATCAGGAAGGGAGAGTATGATATATGGAGCATGAGAATGCGCCAATATATCTGTCATACAGACCATAATCTATGGGATGTTATTGTCAATGGAGATTTAGAAGAAGAGCCTGCACCAACAACTGGAGAAACTTCTGCTCCTCCTGCTCCTAAGACTGCCAAACAACTGGCTGCAAGAAGGAATCAGGAAAGAGTTAAAAGCATCTTGCTTTTAGCAATACCTGATGAATACCTCCTCAAGTTTCACAATGTTGCTGATGCTAAATCACTCTGGGAGGCAATCAAATCGAGATTTGGTGGTAATGTAGAATCCAAGAAGATGCAAAAAAATGTTCTAAAACATCAATTTGAAAAATTTTCTACTGCATCAAATGAAATCTTGGACAAAGCTTATGATAGATTCCAGAAACTAATAAGTCAATTGAAGGTTCATGGTGCTCTAATTTCAAAGGAAGACATCAACCAGAAGTTCCTTAGAAGCCTTCCTTCTTCATGGAATCAGATTGCCCTCATCATGAGAAATTAGCCAAACATTGATGAGATTGATATTGATGACCTTTACAACAATCTTAGGGTGTATGAAGATGAATTGAAAAGGTCTTCGGGTTCCAACTTTGCTTCTCAGAATTTAGCTTTTCTCTCCTTTGAAAATACTGGCAGTACTAATGAAGTTAGTATTGTCAATGAAGATTTTGGGGTTAGTACTGCTGGCGGAATTAATTAAGTTCCATCTACTCTATGTGCACATGATGTAGCTTACTCCTTCTTTGCACAACCAACAACCAGTTATCAACTTGAGAATGAGGATTTTCAGCAGATGGATGGAGATGACTTGGAGGAATTGGATCTTCGATGGCAAGTGGCTATGTTGACTGTAAGAGTAAAGAATTTTATTCAAAGGACAGGAAGGAATATGGACTTCAAAGAAAAATGACTTGTTTCTCTTGATAAGTCAAAGATTGAGTGCTACAACTGTCACAGAAAAGGGCACTTTGCTAGAGAATGCAGATCTGGAAAGAGTCAAGGAAGAAGATCTTATAGTGACAATGGCAGGAGCAATGCACCAACAAATGAATCTTCATCACAGGAATTGGTGGCTCAAGATGGTCTAGGAGGCTATGACTGGAGCAATGAGTTTGAAGTAGAACCAGTCAACTATGCTTTGATGGCAATATACTCTTCAAGTTCATCAAGTTTTTCTGACAGTGAGGTACAAAAATGTTCTAAATGTCTTGAATCATTTAAATGTCTTCAAAAGAACTATGATACTGAAATAGAAAAG
>BQNB010045216.1:0-39025 GCA_026074375.1 Tanacetum coccineum
TCAATGTTGCTGCTGTTCTTTAATGTTGCTACCTCATTTGATTCTGCTGTTCATCGAGTTCATGCTGTTTCATTTGATGCTGCTGTTTTGGATGTTGCTTCTACGGTTTCTGCTGCTTGTATTGTTGCTGCTGGTTACCTTGTATCTGCTGGTATTTGTTTCTGCTGCCACTCAATCCTCTTGCTTCGAGAAGATCTATCTAGAAACTTGGAATTAACGGAGTCAAAACCAAGTTTAGGGGAGGATTGTTGGGAATAATTGAAAACGACTAAGTGTCGTTTCTGCTGTTAGAGATGTTCGTTTCTGCTGATGGCATTAAGTCGTTCCTGCTGATTATGTTTCTGCTGGTCATGTTCTCGTTTCTGCTGACAGAGATAGAATCTGCTGATCTTATTTATAGACGTGATTAATGTAATTAAGGAATTATAGTTATATTCTAGAATTATCTCATTAATATAGGAATGAGATATATTAGGAAGAGATTGATGTTTATCTCTTACGCGTTTTTAGGAATCTTGTTGAGCAATTTAGGGTTTCTTCTCTATAAAAGAAACCTTTAGCATTAGGGTTTGGGACCGATTACAAATTACAAAAACAATTTATTATCAATAGAGAGATCCATAGAGGATCGTTGTTTATATTTGTTCTTCTTTATTCAGTATTGTTTTGTTTCCGCATAAACAATTGTTAGAGTCTCTCACGTATATACTTGTGATTACATAAGTATTATACAACCACAAAGGCTAGAAGATCTATCTAGTTTTAGATCCTAACAGTTTCGCCTTGTCCGAAATAAAATTGGATTTCAACTCGAGTATTCGCGTTATCCGCAACGCTTTTCATTAAAATGATGAATAATTTATTTAATATTTTTATTAAATAAATACTGATAATTAAATAACAAATTTAATTGTTTTTGTGTGTCCGCGTTGTATATTGTTCGAATAATGTTTGCGGTGCTGTTTTAGCCCTTTTCGGCTCGTTTCCAGGTCTCGGGCAAAACTGAAAAGTTGTCAGGAATTTCGTTTTACATCAAGTTGCTTTAGAGTCCGAGTCGTGAAAACGTGATTTAGATGGTTGTTCTTATAAGTCAAGCCAGACCCTAAAAGTCAAAGATTGAAATCGTCATTCAAAAATTCAAAAATTCTCGGATGTTACACTATAGTGCAATTACAAAGCTCTTTGTGACCCGACCAAAATGAAGCTAGACACAAGATCCCTTGTGATATAATCAGAAGAAATAAAAGGTTGGTCATCTTATAAAGTTGGAACAAATAAGAGTGATCATCTATACCATATTCATATTTAACTTTCTATGCAAGGTAGAAAACCTACTAATATTTGTTGATGTAAAAATGAATGTATTTGTGGTTGACAAGCAATTAAGGCAGATTTATAGGATCGTTTTTCACTTGTTTTTGAAAATTTAAGTTCTTTCGAGTTTCTATTTATAGCAACACTTGGGATGATATCCGGTTCGCATATTAATCACTCTACTCTACCAAAGTAATTATTTAGTGAATTCGAAACAGTGAGTGGATGTAGTATAAGTCGTGCAAAGGTAATGTCCAAAAAAGTTGACCAATCCTGCTAATGATTCCAACAGCACAGAAGAAACATATGTAAAAGCCTTTACTTTCTCATAGAACAAAATACAACTTTCAGTGCAGAAGCTACGAGTGACTACTATAACATTATTGTTCAAAACCGACCCCTAGTAAATCATCTGCTGATCCTTTCCTCTGTGTATACATGAAAATACAGTATCTATAAACATGGATTTGAACCAGGGTTAGGACTCAATCACTCATCAAAGATTATATTAAATCTCAGCTGTTGATGTAGCGTGTGTCAGGGTGTATAATCACCAATGCGGGTGATCATCTTTAAGGGTTTGGCGAGGGAGAGGCTTCCAATCAGGTTTCTCATCCCAATACATGTCATTATATATGTGACATGGAGTGTGACTGTCCACGCAAGTCGTAACACCAAATTCCAACATATCGTTTCACCCAGTTCCTAAACTTGTCCTTTGCCTCATCAGATAAAAAAGTTCAATGATTTACAGTGCCATGATGAGTAAAAGTTCATTCCAAGTGCCCAGCGAATAGTAGCATATGATCTAAAAGACAATATGTATATGAATTTCGTGCATCCAATGGGCGGGTCTGTAATGTGTACATTTTAAACGCAAGTCAAACATGTTGGGTTGGATTAGGTTGACCCACTAACTTTTTATCTCTTATTTTGATTGTTTCTAAATAGATATGAATTATTAGATTGTGATTATAAAATCAATTATTACAATAACGAACCAATTTCATTATAAACTTTTTTAAAAGTCCTAATAAATGATTATCTCATGGCTACTTATAACCTGCTCAACCGCTTTCTCTGTTACTCCAAGTTTTAAAAATTGACCCACTATGCCTAAAAATGAACCATTTGACCTGTTATTCAACCCGCCCATTTTGCCACCTTAACTTAGAGCTATTGATTTTGTATACATGCTTTGACATGTGATTGATCCTATTTGAAGTCTCATGTGAACTCGAACTTTCTTCGCCATCTTCCATGGGGTCTTACTCTTTCTTGACACCTTTTTCAACGAAAAAGGTTGAACCACGAGTTTCTTCCTTGAAGCGAGTCTTGACCTTTTACCAGTCATAGTGGTTTGTGTCGACACTCTGGGCGTGCTGACCACTAATGACAAGAGTGATCTCTTTTTTCTTCTTGATGGTAATGCGGTTGGAACAGCTTCACCTTGTATGGGAAAATTTTAGCTCTGACATCTTCCAAATTATGGTCCGGCCTGTTTAATGGATTACAAAAAGAATGCTTCATTACTGGGAGGCTTCCATCAAACAATCATATTTACAAAACTTCTATACGACTATTTAAACAGAAACTCGAGAGCATAACAAGGGTGAATTGTCTATGTTGAAAGTAAGCAAGAGCATAAGACCCACCACATAAACTATTCTTAGACATAGACTCACAGCTAAAGCTCAAATAATGGAAATAAATGTCATGAGGGTTGCACATAATTTTAAATTATTCAGTATCATCCCATTGGTATCTTATACAAGAACGTGGCATATGTAACTAAATGCACCCTTAGTGAAATCTGTTACATTTTCCTCAATAATAAGTCAAGTGTATTTTATACCATCTAAGATCGTATATTGCTCATTAGACAAATTTATTCTTGAATATTAAAACACAATAGAATTACTGAAAATTAAGAAGCCACTATTTTAAAAAGAGGCGTCAATTCACCATTTTTCTGGCATGTGTTGGTTACTACTGGATCTAACAGTGGTTCGGACGGTATGACCTTGTTCAAGCAGCGACTTGATGAGGTATCCTGCTATGAATCCAGTACCGCCTGTCACACAATATTCTGGCATTTTTCTACTCTTAGTCTGCTGATACTTGCAGCGTGCACCTTTATATCGTGTGATAGAAAGAGACTTGATTTGGGAAGTTACTTTTCTAGCTTTATTAGCTATAATAAGATAACCCATTCACTAACAATGGGCTTATGAGCTTATTATCTATAAGCAATAAAATGCTTATAAAACATAAGCCTAAACCCAGAACATAAGCTTAGACAAACACTGCGGAAGTATTGTAGAGCCCTTAAGTAACGTAAGATGTAAGATCGCGAGCAGACAAGGAAGTATCTGGTCTCCTAGGCCCTAATAGTAGAAGAGGCAATCTTGGCCCAAACGGACAAAACTGGGTCAATTTGCATTACTTATGGTTAATCATTTGGTTTGTTCCGGCTATGCAACATATCGAAACTGGTCGAAATAGGCCATAACTAGAAAGTGATTACGAAGAATTTGCGGGTAAAAACAGGTCGGAGAGGGTTATGTGTAACACCCCCAAAAATACAACAACGCAGCGGAATACCACATGGGGTGTTACTTCGTAATACACAGCAATAGATACAAGAGAACGACCTCTAGGTGTCGTTTGAAAATTTACATTGTTGATTTAATCAAAATCTGTATTTAATATAACATTTGTCCCATAATTTGCATCACAATGAAAAGCTTGAATGTAAAGACTCCAATGCACATCAAATAGTCCAAGCATCTAATTCACCTGAGAAAAACATGCTTAAAAGTGTCAACATTAAAGTTGGTGATCATAGATAAGTTTTTAAATATGAATGTAATCCTTGTATCCATCACAGTACCATGTAAAAATCCCAAAGATTTATAAAGAATGCACGACACATTTTATGTCACCAAAAGTACCAATCTTATCCCAAAGATTTATAAAGAATGCATGACACATTTTATGTCACCAAAAGTACCAATCTTATCCCAAAGATTTATAAAGAATGCATAACACATTTTATGTCACCAAAAGTACCAATCTTATCCCAAAGATTTATAAAGAATGCATAACACATTTTATGAACAAAATGTTCCAGTATGTCTTGTTGGGGAGGCCCGATAGGCCTAATGATATTAATCCGACATGTTATAACGTTTCGTTTACCTGGTGATAGCTAATCACCGAAACGGGGTTGTGTCAATCCCAGAATAGACTATTTTATATATTCGCGTGACAATCACGCTATAATGTTACGGATAACCGGCGATCGCTAATCCACCCGAACAGGGGATCCACACTCGAATAGATCTATATCATAACATTCGCAGCATCACCCCTCCCAAGTGATTTACAGTTCATGACGCTGTGACGTAGACTTGTATGTACCCAATTCGGGCAGTGATATAAATAATATATACTCCCGATACCGGTGTCCCCTCCAAGAACACCCGGGCAGTAATGTAAAAATATGTACTCCCGTTACCGGTGTCCCCTCCAAAACACCCGGGCCAGTAATTATATTGTTATCATATCAATCAGCCTAAGCTAACCAAAATTATTTCAATGTAAAGTATGCATTTGTGACCATAAATAAGTCAAATAATGTATCCCATAGCGAGCTATGCAAATAAGTATGTAAACCAATTTGTAATTCAATCATGTAAATGCATTTGCAAACAAGCATGTTCTCACCCCAAAAATATATGTAAAACCAGTAAAACATGGGGCTATAAACTCACAAAATCCTTTAAAACAATCACATTGTTATAAGATAACCGAGTAAGTATAAGAATTTGTAGACAAGCATGTATCCCCCTCGCGGGTTATAAACACCAAAAGATTGAAAAGCGAGGCTATGAACTCACATTGATTAAAGACCACGATCAATTAATCCAATTAAATCACAACTGAATCTGCAACGATCTCGACCACGACCTATAATTATGTCGTTCGATTATAACACGTAATAAATACGACCAACGATGCGTACATCGTTACCACGAAATCATACATATTTTTATATGTATACATACATATATACATGTGATGAGAAATCCACTTGCGCGCCTTTAACCCTTAACCGTTAATACATTATTTGTATATATATACTATTTCCGTCCAATCCTAACTTATCTCAATTTCTAAAGCTGATAAGCCTCGCGGCAAAGTAAAATGCCATTACGAACAACTTTCGTGTTTCGCCGGAAGGCTGAAACGGACTCGAAAGTGCTCGAATCGTTTAATCAATAGATATGTCAGATTTAATATATTAAAAATAACTTATTTTCTATTAAAGTGTATATTCCGATTTCGATCCAGTTTCTTCGTTTTGGGAGTTTAGAAAGTCCCTTTTATGTCTAAACTTCCGTAAAAATATAATTTTGTTATTTTTTGAAAACAAAAGTCTAACTTATCAAAGTCTCGAATCCCCAATCCCATGTTCCGATTTCTATTTAAAATTACTCGGTAATAAAGGACACTAAAGTCTATTTGTTTAAGTCCAATCCTCCGTCTCAACTATGTCTAATACGCTTATAACTTTAATATAATCACGTTTTAAATATATTCATGTTTTATCTTAGACGCCAAGTTATATAATATATTTCATCACAGATAATCAATTTAATAATAAAACGAAATAATTGAATAACTTATAAACTAAACGCTACCCTTTTTCGTTTCCACCACACTCAAACGCACCCTACGGCTGTTATGAACAGCCAAACGCACCCTTGTGCTGTTTTGACAGCCAAACGCACCCTTGTGCGTTTCTGTCTAAACCAAACACACCCCTAGTTGTTCTCTACTAAGCCAAACGGACCCTATGGCTGTGAGACAACAACCCAACGCACCCTTTGTGCTAACAGCTAAACCAAACACGCCCTTGGTGGGATTTCTGTCACAAGCCAAACGCACCCCTATTGATTTATAACAAAACCAAACGCATCCCTTGTTGTTATAATACAAACCAAACGCATCCCTTGGGTTGTTTTATATTCAAACCAAACACACCCTTTTGATTTCGACAACCAACCCGGCTGTCCCAACAGCCAACCCGGCTGTCCCCGGCTGTCCCCACAGCCAACCCGAACAAACCCACCCCGCGGGTGATTCTTCACAGCCAAACGCACCCGGTGTTAAACCAAACGCACTCTTGTGCGGTTTCACTCATCCAAACGCACCCTATGCTTATGAAAACAAAACAAACGCACCCTATGTCGTGTAGACACCCAACCCGACACCCCCCCTCGGTTAACCTACAACCCGACAACCCCTTTCCCCCCCGGCTGTGAGACTGCCAAGCCCGACGCACCCCTTTTCGGGGTTGACCCTAACCCACAAACCAACGCACCCGCTTGGTGGTGGTGTTTTACCACCGAAACAAACCACCCTTGTGGTGTGTTCATCTATACAAACGCGCCCCTTGGGTGTTATACCCAATCCGAACGCACCCTCGTGGTAGTTTATAAAACCGAACGCGCCCTTGTAGTGGTATTGTGGTGTTATGATGATGATGATGACGAAAGGATGATGATGGTGGGAGTGGTGGTAGCCGGCTGTGGTGGTGACGTGGGGGTGGTGGTCGCGCGTGGAGGAGAGTGGTAGTGAGGATCGGATAGATCCGGTCACGAGGAGCCTTTTTGGTCTTCGCCGGAAAATGCCCGCCGGAAAAGTTTTCCGGCGGCGGCGGCATGGTGGCCGGCGGTGGCTGGCCGGTGGCCGGATATTTTGGGAGAGAGAGAGTTATATTAGTGTGTGTGTATAATAGAGATGAAATGAAATAAGTGTATAAGATTTATATATATATATATATTAAATGTGACAAGTTATTATAGTTGAGGGGTTTAAAGCGTAACATTTTTATTATAGTTTTGGTAAGAACGGTTCGGGACTTATTTGAGCGGCTTAACGGATGATTCAACGCACGAAACTTGCGTCATTGTTTTTCAAATCATTTTTCCGATAAAAATGAGTATTCGCATGATAATATTTCATAAATATTTTATAACATTTAATAAAATATCTGTTATTCATTTTGTGAACCGGTTTCGCCTTGTCCGAAATAAAATTGGATTTCAACTCGAGTATTCGCGTTATCCGCAACGCTTTTCATTAAAATGATGAATAATTTATTTAATATTTTTATTAAATAAATACGATAAAATAAATCACAAAACAATTTAATTATTTTGCTGGTTCCGCGTTGTATGTTAATCGATTAATCTTTGCGGTGCAAGTTTTAGCCCATTTCGGCAGTTTCCAGGTCCCTCGGCAAAACAAAAGTTGTCAGGAATGTCATTCCACGTCAAATTGCTTTAGAGTCCGAGTCGTGAAAACGTGATTTAGATGATCTCTTATAAGTTCAAGCAGACCTTAAAGAAATCGTCATTCCTAAATTCGAAAATATCCTCGGATGTTTACAGTACATACCACCCAATAACGAAATCTCGTCCCGAGATTAAATTCGTGTTATCCGATTGTGTGACCGAGAAAAGGTTTAAAATCTGATAAACCGTTTCTAAGCAAGACGATGATAACTTTCTTCTCAATAAAAGAAAAAAAAAAAAAAACAAAAAAGAAAAAAAGTTAGATGTTTCGACACTTCTCAACATACCAAAAGTTTGGCTAAGTTGACCAGGATATATAATCCATCAAGGTAGATATTTTAGAAAAATATCGTTACAAGTTTTATGATTGATATTAACACCACTGGTATCGCTCTCACTCGAACATCCCGCTTACTCAGACCACAATATTGTCTGCTTTGCCCTCATGCTCACCGCTTTGCTTTTGTGTCCCTTGCTTGGGACTTCCCGCAGGTCACCCAAACCAGTGCTACTCTCACTCAAGCACGCTCAACTGCCAGTTCTTGGCAGTACTAGGATGTATCGCGACCTAAGTCTTCCTACTAGTGGCCCGAAATGAATAGTTCAACTATCTCTCTCGTCGATAGGTGTTTATCTCGTTTAAGGGGAGTTGCATAACCTATTGGATAAAGTTGTACCAGTTGGGACCGCTCCAGGGCCCAACAACAGCAACCATGAAAATTATAACAAACGGCGATAGGATGTTGTACTCAGTCTGTTAGCTCCACAGACAGTTCGTGATTGCAAGGACTTGCAATGGCAAAAGTAATAACTTAAGAATGAGATAAGGTAGCTCCAAGCGAGGCCTTAAGATTTTTGCTGAGTAGTAAGACACGATTGTGTCTCTAGACCCTTTTAACGGATTCTGATGATTATCGATTTCAGGTTCATACTCGTGTCATATCGGATACCATTAAGCCCACTCATTTATAATTTCTTATTTACATAAAAAGAACGTCCAAAATTTATGTAAAGTAAGAAATGATAAACATATGGTTCGGCTGATTTATAATTTATTTATTTAACTAAAGAGGCGTCCCAATCTTTCAAAATAAAAAATTATAAATCATCCCTACTTAATAATCCCGGTGCAAATACGCTGCTCTCATAACCTTCAAAGGTTGATGGATGACTGACGATGCATTTGTCCTACTGAGTATGGGACAGTGATTTAAAACTCGTCATGAAAGTCTGGAGAAAAAACTCCAGCGATATCAACATAGTAGTTCAAGATAATTAATGAGTACTCGTTTAGAGTAAACAAGGTATAAAGATCTCTATAAACAAATCAAGTATAGTGATTACCCTATCTATCCACCTATTACATGTCCCGCCTATACAAGACTTTGCAATACATAATACATACACAATCCCGTGTAAACAGAACTGTACGGGCTTTGTTAACATATCAATTATCAATTCAATCCTCATAATACAAGTCCCGCCTATACACGACTTGTATACTTAGATTCATGCCTAATTCAATGTAAACAAAATTATGACGGTCTCAGTTAAACGATATTATATAAAGTTAGAAGAAAAAAAATATTCTTAAGACCAATGTTAAACTTACAATGTCTGAGAACAAAATGAGACCATTGTGCAACTCACAATGATAAAGAAGTAAAATGAGACCATTGTAAAAACTCACAATTGTCTGAGGTATAATTGAACCATTGTTTTAACTTAACAAAGTCTGAGGTGAAAAATGATACCATTGTGCAACCCATCAATGTCTGACAGTAGAAAGAGACCAGTGTGCAACCCACAATGTCCTTAAAAAAAATTCTCGTTTTATATAAATAACTCTTATACATTGCGTTTTGTTGGACAAAAACTCTGGCAAAATTTCTTCTCACTGCGTTTTGTCTCCAACAAACTGAGTTTTGCCTAAGTAATTTTATCTTCATTACGTAAACTCATTTCAACCAAACCAAATCATAATTAACATATAATCACTAATCATTGTATCAATCCAAAGTTTATCATAACCACAATATCAATCACTTCATAAAATTTAAGATCCGATATCTGTAACACCCCCAAAAATCACTTACAACGCAGCGGAATACCAAATGGGGTGTTACTTCGTAATACACAGCAATAGATACAAGAGAACGACCTCTAGGTGTCGTTTGAATAATAACATTTGTTGATTCAATAAAAATCTGAATTTAATAATACATTTGTCCCATAATTTGCATCACAATGAAAAGCTTGAATGTAAAGACTCCAATGCACATCAAATAGTCCAAGCATCTAATTCACCTGAGAAAAACATGCTTAAAAGTGTCAACATTAAAGTTGGTGAGTTCATAGATTTGTTTAAATATAAATGTTAAACCAAAGGTTTGTAAAATATGCATGACTATTTCAATCCTTTATAATAGCCACAAAAATGTATAAAATGTAGGACCGCAAGACTTTCCCCGCGATAAAGCAAACTGCACTTATCACAAAATTTCCATTACGTTTCCCTAAGCTCATGACACTGAAGCTCGACGATATGAGTCACTATATAAATTTCGTGACATTGCCCGCACTATATAAATTCCGTGCCCGCACTATATAAATTCCGTGCCCGCACTATATAAATTTCGTGCCATTGCCCGCACTATATAGATTTCGTGCCATCTCTCCCACAGATGTTCAATCTCAAATAGATCTACTAATAACACTCACGCTCACATAATGTAATTCACCACTACATCTATGCAATTGACAGTTCATGATACTGGGCATATAGGATTCAAATTACTTAGGCAAACACGTAATCAATATAAAATATACACTTGCGTCCATTTATAAAACCAAAGCATTGTATTCATAAACAGCTTTAAGTACTTAAATCCATAAGTAGAAAGAGTGTGATATCAATCACGTAACCGAGTTTATAAATGAGTATGAGTATATGGACCAATTTGTAAAACCAATTTGAAATACACATGTAATAAATTCAAATAATTTATGAATTTGTAACCAGCATATTCTCACCCCAAAAACATATATAAAATAAGTAAAACGTGGGGCTATAAACTCACAAAATCCCTTAAAAACAATCACATTGTTATAAGGTAACCAAGTAAGTATAAGAATTTGTAGACAAGCATGTATCCCCCTCGCGGGTTATAAAACATTCAAAAGATTGAAAAGCGAGGTTATGAACTCACATTGATTAAAGACCACGATCAATTAATCCAATCTAAATCACAACTGAATCTGCAACGTCCATCAGACCACGACCTATAATTAAATGTCGCCTATAATAATACACGTAAATTATGATTCCAACCGATGCGTAATCGTTACCAACGTAAATCATACATATTTTATATGTATACAATGTAGAGAAATATCCACTATGCGCGTCTTTAAACCTTAACCCTTAGTAATATTTTATTAAATATTTATTTTCCGTCCAAATAAAACTTAACTCTACTATTTAATTAAAGAAAGTTACCTATTTTTAGACCTTCCGTTTTTAGAAGAACCAAAACAATGATCTTAAAACTCTAAATGAAATATTATATTAACCGATTATTTTACATTCAAAATCATACTCATTATAGTATTACAATTAATTAAAATACGTTGACTTTTACTTGACCTATAGTTTTGACCCGCTATCTCTCAAGTTAAAAACTGATAATCCTCCAGCGGCAAAGAAAAATGTGATATACGAACAACATACCGAGCTTCGCCGGAAGCTGAAACGGACTCGGAAAGTGCTCAAATCCGTTTAATTAATATGATATGTCAATATTTAATAAATTAAAATAACTATTTTCTATTAAAGTGTATAATTCCCGATTTCGATCCAGATTCACGTTATTGGGAGTAATAAGTCCCGTTTTATATCAAAACGTCCGTAAAAATATAATTTGTTATATTTTATAAACCAAAGTCTAAGTTATCGAAACCTCGAATCCCGAATCTCATGTTCCGATTTCTGATTTAAATTACTCGTTATATAAAGGCACTAAAGTCCATTTTTAGTCCAATTCTCGTCTCAAATATGTCTAATACCGCTTATAACTTACAATCAATCTCGTTATAGATAATTAATAATCATATTTTAACTAGACCGTGCAAGTTCTAATATTTTCCATCACATATTATTCGTTAATCAATTAAATGAAACAATTTATATATTTTTGTGTTAACCAAACTCACCCTTTTTTGGTGTTATCCCACAAACCCGACGCACCCCTGTTGTATTTTTAAACCACCCCACCCGCACCCTTTTTCTTTATAACCCAAACCCGAAGCCCTCTTCGCTGCCCTAATGAAAACCAAACACCCCTAGCAGCTGGTTATATCGAACCAAACAAACACACCCTAGTCTCCACAACAGCCCAAGCGCACCCTTGGCGGTGAAGACCGACAGACAAATCGCACCCTTTTAGGGCGACCATATAACCCAACAGCCCCCCCCCCCCCCTTATGTTGTCCTCTCTAAACCAAACGCCCTCTTAGTTGCTTTCTATAAAGCCAACCGCACCTAATTTGCCTATGAAAACCATCCGCACACTTGCTGCGTTTTTATACAAATCAAACCCACCCTAATTTGTTGATAGTCCCAACCCGACACCCTCCCCGGCTGTCCACAGCCAACCCGACACCCCCTCCTTTGGATGTGGACGACAACCAAACGCACCCGGCTGTTGAGAACCAGAAACAAACACCCCTTGGTGTTATAATGAAATCGAACACCCTCTTCGGTTTACTTTTACAAACCGAACAAACACCTTCGGTGGTGGCTGCCACCCCAAACACACCCTACGGTGGGGAGAACCACCACGAACAAACACCCCCGCTGCGAAACCCTCAATCAACTGCACCCTTATGGTTTTTAAATAAAACCACATGCACCCTTACGGTGGTAACAAGCCCGACGCACCCTTGTTGATATTTATAACAAACAACCGCACCCTTGGTGGGTGCGTGGCATGTGATGGTGTAGGAAATGACCGTTGGTGGCGGCTGTGGTGTGGTACGGGTGGCGTTAAAAGGCGCCGTGAAGGAGATTGAGTTTGGTGGATCGATAGACGGTAAATAAGAATTCTTTTTGGTGATCGCCGGAAAATATTTCCGAGCGGTGGTTGTGTGTCGCCCGTCGGTCGGTAGTGTGGCCGGATAATTGAGGGAGAGAGAGGAGGGAGATGAGTGTTTGTGTGTATAATATTTGATATAATGAAATAGTATAAAAACAGTATAAGTTATACAAAAATTAAAAGTGGGCAAGCTCAATAGTTATTAGGGTTCAATGGTAAATATTTAATTAAAGAGTTTTATAAAAATCATTTCGGGACTTTCGTTTGTGAACGACTTAACGAACGATTTAAATCACGAAACTTGCGTCATTGTTTTTCAAATCACTTTTCTGATAAAAATGAGTATTTCTTTGTTATATTCAGAAATATTTTATATAACATTAAAATAAAATAATATGTTAATCGTTTGTGAACGCGGTTACGTCTTGTCCGCATAGAATGATTAAGCTCGAGCATTTGCGTATCACAACGCTTTTAATTAAAAATGATGCCGTAATTTATTAATATATTTAATTAAATAAATACTGATAATTAAAAACAAAATTTAAATTATTTTGTGTGTCCGGTTTGTAATAATGTTCGAAAAATGTATGGTGCTGTTTTCGCCCTTTCGGCTCGTTTCTAGGTCTCGCAAAACTTAAAAAAGTTGTCAGGAATTTTCGTTTCACATCGAATTGCATTAGGGTCTGAGTCCATGAAAACGTGTTTAAGATGGTGTCTTGTAATCAAGCTAGACCCTAAAAGTCCAACGAATGAAAATCTTTCAAAAATTCAGAAAATTCCGGATTTACAGTAACCTACCCCCTTAAAAAGAAATTCGTCCCGAGATTAAAATTCGTTGTTATCCGATTGTGTGTCCGAAAAAAGGTTTTAAAATCTGATAAACTACTAGTTTCTAAGCAAGACGAATGATAACTTTCCTTCAGCAAGATTAGATGGTTTCGGACACTTCCTCAACATACAAAAGTATTTGGCAAGTTGACTCAGGATATATATCCATCAAGTAGATATTTTAGAAAAAAAACTTACAAAAGTTCTATGAATGATAGTAAGACCTACTGGAATTCGTCTCCCACTCGAACATCCCTCTTACTCCGACCACAATATTGTCTGCTTGCCCGCATAGCTCACCGCTTTGCTTTTGTGTCCCTTGCTGGGACTTCCGCAGGTCATCCCCAAACCAATGCTACTCTCACTCAAGCATGCACCCAACAGCCAGTTATTGGCAGTACTTAGGAGTAATCGCGACCTAAGTCTACCTACTAAGTGAACCCCGAAATGAATATTCCAACTATCTTTTTCGTCCGATAGGTGTTTATCTCGTTTAAAGGGGAGTTTGGCTTAAATATTGGATACAGTTTACCAGTTGGTGGTGACCACGCTCCAAGGGCCCCACAACAGCAACCATGAAAATTATAACAAACGGCGATAGGATGTTGTACTCAGTCTGTTAGCTCCACAGACAGTTTACGATTGCAAGGATTTGCAATAGCAACAGTAATAACTTAAGAATGAGATAAGGTAGCTCCAAGCGAGGTCTTATGATTTTTGCTGAGTAGTAAGACACGATTGTGTCTCTAGACCCTTTTAACGGAGTTTAGGGGGGGTTTGAATCATCTCGATTCAGGTTCAAACTCGTGTCATATCGTATACCATTAACCACTCATTTATAAATTTCGTATTTACATAAAGAAGCGTGCCAAATTTATGTAATTAAAAATGATAAACTTATGTTCGGTGTATTTATAAATTTTATTTATATTTAACTGAAAGAGGCAGTCCCAATCCTTTCAAATAAAAAATTATAAATCATCCTACTGTAATAATTCCCCGGTGCAATAACGCGAACTCTCATAACCTTCAAGGTTGGTTGACATGACGATGCATGCTCTAATAGTATGGGGACGATGATTTAAAACTCGTCTTTGGAAGCTGGGAGTAAAAACTTGCCAGGCGAATCTAACATAAGTTATCAAGATTAATTAAAATACTCGGTTAGAGTGAAACAAGATAAAAACGTCTCTATGAACAGTCAAACATAGCGATTACCATATCACTCCTCCCTATGTGACAATCCCCGCCTATACAAGACTTGTATACATTTAGATTCATAACATAACCCCAGTAAACAGAATAAAACCGGCCTCCGTGTAATACGATATAATACAAAGTTATGAAGAAAAATAATATTCTTTTAGAGACCATTTGTTTACTTACAATGTCTAACGAGTAGAATGAACCATTGTTGCACTCACAATTGTCTGCGTAAAAATGAGAACCATAGAGCAACCACCAATGTCCTTAAAAACTTCTGGTATTTTGATAAATAACTCTTATATAAAATATAGCGTACAATAAACGCGAAGGGATTGCAAGCATATATATTTTGTATATATACTGTAATGCCACGTAAGCACTCAAAGCAGCAGCGTAAATGTCAGGCACATAAAAAGTAGCGTGTATCACTTTGAAAATGTTTGATGTGATGCAATATTGTGAAAACGATTATAGTCTAGGGTAACATGTGCAACCTAGTTCTCTATAACCAGTGCTCTGATACCAATCTGTAACACCCCCTAAAAATTAAACAACGCAACGGAATGCCACTTTGGGGTGCTACTGACTTCATAAAGACACACAAGAGAACAAGAGACGACCTCTAGGTGTCGATTGAAAGAATAACAATTGTGATTTCAATAAAAATCTGAATTTAATAATACATTGTCCCATATTACATCACATAAAAGCTGTATTATAGAACTCCAATGCACATCAAATAATCCAACATCTAATTCACCTGAGAAAAACATGCTTAAAAGTGTCAACATTTAAAGGATTGGTGAGTTCATAAATTATTTAAATATGAATGAAAAACCAAAGGTTTGTAAAATATCATGACTATTTCAATCCTTTATAATACCACAAAATGTATAAAATAGGACCGCAAGACTTCCTGTGATAAATCAAAATGCACTATCACAAAATTTCCATTATCGTTACCCTAAGGCTCATGACACAGAAGCTCGACGATTAGTTAGTCACTATATAAATTTCGTGACATTTCCCGCACTATATAAATTCCATGCCCGCACTAAAGATTTTATAAAGAATGCATGGTTAATTTAATGTCACCCAAAAGTACCAATCTTATCCCAAAGATTTTTATAAATAATGCATGACAAATTTAATGTCACCAAAAATGTATCCCTGGCACCTCGTGCCTATCGATTTCCTGAAAATAATATATACAAGGTAGGACCGCAAGAATTTTCCCTGTAATACTACAACAAATGCAGACATCACAAAACCAGATTACTGTTACACTAAGCTCATGACACTGAAGCTCGACGTATATTAGCTATTTTAGCCATTATGCCCATACAGATGTTGTAACCCGCAACATCCAAAACCGACCTGTTATAATATTCGTTCCCGGTGATAGCTAGTCACCGGAACGAGGGTTGTCAAACCCGATAGATCTACCTTATAACACTCGCGCTTCCAAACCAGGAATTAACAGTTCACAATAAGTGGGCTTAAAAGGGGGTTATTATTTATACTTAGGTACACACGTAATCAATATAAACTTTCACTTGCGTCCAATTTGTAAAACAAAGTATGTAAATGAGTTTGTAACAAATCATGTAAATATGAGTTTGTAAATATTCATGTAAATATGAGCTTGTAAATATTCATGTAAACACGTATGTAATCGACCATGTAATTGAATTTGCAAACAATTTAGCAACAAGCAAGTTCTCACCCCAAAAGTTATAAAGCGTATGAAAACAAGTAAAACAGGGGGCTATAAACTCACAAAATCCCTTAAAACAATCACATTGTTATAAGATAACCGAGTAAGTATAAGAATTTGTAGACAAGCATGTATCCCCCTCGCGGGTTATAAAACATTCAAAAGATTGAAAAGCGAGGCTATGAACTCACATTGATTAAAGACCACGATCAATTAATCCAATTAAATCACAACTGAATCTGCAACGATCTCGACCACGACCTATAATTATGTCGCTCTATTATAATACACGTATTAAATACGATCAACGATGCGTACATCGTAACGACGAAATCATACATATTTTTATATGTATACATACATATATACATGTGATGAGAAATCCACTTGCGCGTCTTTAAACCTTAACCCTTAGTATATTTTATGTATATATACTATTTTCCGTCCAATCCTAACTTATCTCAATTTCTAAAGCTGATAAGCCTCGCGGCAAAGTAAAATGCCATTACGAACAACTTTCGTGTTTCGCCGGAAGGCTGAAACGGACTCGAAAGTGATCAAATCATTTAATTAATAGATATGCCAGATTTAATATATTAAAAATAACTTATTTCTTATTAAAGTGTATATTCCGATTTCGTTCCAGTTTCTTCGTTATTGAGAGTTAGAAGTCCCGTTTTATGTCTAAACGTCCGTCAAAATATAATTTGTTATATTTTGTAAACCAAAGTCTAACTTATCAAAGTCTCGAATTCCGAATCCCACATTCTATTTTCTGTTTTAAATTATCCGTTACATAAAGGCACTAAAGTCCATTTTTAGTCCAATTCTCGTCTCAAATATGTCTAATATCGCTTATTCATCAATATAAATCTCGTTTTAATATTTATTTCATATTTTAACTAGACCGCGCAAGTTATAATATTTTTCATCACATTTAATCAATTAAATGAAACAATTTATATATATTCGTGTTAACCAAACTCACTTTATTTCGGTGTCAACACAATCAAACGCACGCGTTTCCGTTGCAAACCAAACGAAACAACCCGATGCCCCGGCTGTCCCCGGCTGTTTCGCAGCCAAACACACGCACCCTTTGGCTGTTTTGACAGCCAAACGCACCCTTGTGCGTTTCTGTCTAAACCAAACACGCCCTTGGTGGGATTTCTGTCACAAGCCAAACGCACCCTTGTGCGTGGCTGTTAAGCCAAACGCACCCTTGTGCGTAACTCAACAAACCAAACGCACTCCTTATGGCTATACCCGGCTGTCCCCAAGCCTAACCCGACACCCCGGCTGTCTCGACAGCCAACACAAACATCCCTCGTCCCCCCGGCTGTTTGGCAGCCTACCAAACGCACCCTAATTGGGTCATTAAACCTAAAACCAAGCACACCCTTCGGTGGTTGTTTTACACACGAACCAAACCCGACAACCCAACCCCCCCGGCTGGTCCCGGCTGTCAACCCGGCTGTCCCCACAGCCAAACGCACCCGGTGGTGCTACCACCAAACGCAGCCTATTTCGTGTAGACACCCAACCCGACAACCCCTTGTCCCGGCTGCCTACCCGACTCCAAACGCACCCTCGTTATAAACAAACCAACCCGACCCAACCCACAATCAAACACCCCTAGTTGCTAAACCCATAAACAAACACCCTTGTTGGGTTTTTATACCAAAACGCACCCTTGTGGCTGATACAAAACCAAACCAACGCACCTTAGGCTGTCCCGCAGCCAAACCCGACGCCCCTTGGTTGTTATAACCATAACCCGAACCCACCCACACCCTTGTGGTGGTTTTCACCACAAACAAACAAACACGCCCTTCGTGGCTGTTAACATCAACCAAACGCACCCTTGGGGTGGGCTGTCACCGAAGACAACACCCCTTGTGGTGGTGTTATATACCGAAACTAACCACCCCTTGCTGGTGCAACAAACCACACGCACCCTCTTGGTGCTAAACCCAATCCACACGCACCCCTCTTGGCCAAAAACTACACCGAACGCACCCTTAAGGTGGCTGCGGTGATGGCGTGGGTGGTGGGATGGTGGTGACGAGTTGATAATGGTGGTGGGGTTTTGATAATGAGGATGGAGGTATGATGATGATGATGATGGTGGGCTGTCGATGGTGGTGGCAGTGGGGTGGTGGAAGTGGCGCGTGGGAGAGAGTGAGTTGGTGGATCGGATAGATCGAAGGATGGGGAGTCTTTTTGGTGTTGGCCGGAAAATCCCGCCGGAAAACTTTTCCGGCGGCCGGAGGTGGTGGCCGGCGGTGGGGAGGGGTGGCCGGATTTGGGAGAGAAGATGAGAGGTGAGAGAGATGTGTGTGTATAAATGAGATGAAATGAAATATAAGTTATAAGATTTATATATATATATATATATATATATATATATATATATATATATATTGAATGTGGCAAGTCCCTAATAGTTGAGGGACCTAAAGTGTAACATTTTTGGTATAGTTTTTATAAAAACGGTTCGGGACTCATTTGAGCGACCTAACGGACGATTCAAATCTCGAAACTTGCGCCATTGTTTTTATAATCATTTTTCTGATAAAAATGAGTATTTACACGACCAGTTTTCACAATTGTTTTACAAAACTCATTTAAAACATTTATTATTCATTTATATGTTTTTCCGATAAACTTTATTCGTAAAACGAATTTTAAACACGAAAAGATTGCGTTTTTTTAATATACTTTCCGATTAACGGATAATTAATTTATTAAATAATTGTTATTTAGTAAACTATGATAATTTATATATAAATTTAATTACTTTGGTCGTTACACCGTTGTGTTTCAAAATTTCGCGAGGGTATTTCATCACTTTCTGACTGTTTTCATGTCCTCGGTCAAACTAAAAAGTTGTCATGAATATCTTTTAGCATTAAATTCTCTTTTGAGTCCGAGTTGTGGAAAACGTGATTAGATGGGTCCTTCCTTATAAGTCAAGCCAGACCCTGAAAAGACAAAGGTAGAATGGTTAACTTAAAGTCCGAAAATTGCGGATGTTACAGTATTAAGCACTACTAAACAAGTTATAAGCTGAAAATAAAATAAAATGCAAAAATTTAAACTAAGAAACTAGAAATTTAAAGAAGAGTTTACCTCTGTCCTCCGCCTTTTAGCTAAACAAAAGCATTTAAGCCTCAAAAAGCTGTCTAAAAGCTCTACTTTATCAGACCGAAGCTCCATCGTAGAGTGACCGAGCTTCCTTGTTCGACTCAATAAATTGAGGCTAACAAAAATCCATAAGCAAAGGTTACTTAAGCTGATTTTAAAGTTTGAATAGATTAAAACTTAATAGAGCTCAATTACAGGCATAGAGACTTGTAAGAGCTTATAAGAGCTTGTAGTGAGCTTATGAAACAGTAGCATCAATATTTGATTAAAGTAATAGCTTATTAGTAAAAATAGGTTATGAAAACTAAACTTATGATTTCATTAATGTTTAAAACAGATTACAAGACTTGATAAATGGAAAATAACAAATGTTTAAAAAGAAAATTACATTTAAACTTAAAAATTACAAAAGCTTTTTAACTCTAAAAAAATGCAGGAAAAAAGAGATCATTCTGAGTGAGTGAGGAGCTTGAATTTATAGCCACCAGGAGAAGCTTCTAGGCTCCAAAATCAGTTACACGCTCCTCTTGATCCCTGTCCTTCATTCCTCTAATCATTGGATGCTTCTTTAGAGTCGTTGGATCACTTCTTTGCTCACACGGATTGCCAACGTGGCAATCCGTGATTGTGACAAGTTGTGCTTCTTCTGAGAGTACTTCAAGTGTAAAAATCCCATCCTTGAGTGTTACTTAGCATCCAACGTGGCATTCCCTTTGTGGGTTTGGACCAATTGCATTCTTTTGATGACATTTAACCCTGCCACTAAGTACCTTACCCCTTGAATTACCTATCCACGCTGTCAATTTAACTTTGCCCCTTGATTTAAGCTTGAGGTAAATTAGGGAAGAGGGATGAACAGTAAAAATGTTTCCCGCTTGTTTTAACTGAAAAGGAGAATAGGGGTAGAGTTTGACTTTTTGGTTGACCCGGGTTATAACTTTCGGGCTTATAAAGGGGTTGGGCCATGGGATGGGATTGGGCCATGGGATGGGATTGGGCTTTGATTTTGTGTTTTGTTATAAAGAGGATAACGCCCGTTATCTTATATGTATTAAAAGATAACGGGTGTTAAGGTTTTGGGGACTACTTTTGCAATTTTTTAAATCTTGAGGGACTGATTTGGGAATATTTGGAGTTTTTGTCTTTTTGTAGTTTGACTTAGGTTGACTTGAGTTGACCATTCTTGACTTTTGATAGCTTTCTTCCGGCTCTTTGCGTGCTCTTTCGTTCCCGTGTTCGTGTTTGTCCGGTTTTGACCGTTTTCTTGTGATTTTTGCTTTATCCGCACCTACACAATCACAAAGACAAAACAAGCAGTATTCAAGCATTTTAAGTATAATTTTGTCTTTTTAGGGTCATTTTTGACATAAAATGGATATGTGTCAAAATTCCCCAAACTAAGCGATTGCATGTCCTCACACAATATTACATGCTCTATAACCAAATACCTCAAAACTTTCCCAACTAAACCTTTGAAAAGTAGCAAAGTCTTTTGTGGGAAAAATTAAGAAATCACAAGTTATAAAACACCCTATTTTCCCATTTTTTATATATTTTCTTATATTAATAATATAACTGAGATTATTTCGACTTTCGTTATTTCCATAACTGTTAGGGATCATAGAACATGATGCATTTCGATCCGAGAATGCCCCAAAAAGAATAAATTCATCGTTCCCGACTTTTCACTTGCTCCAAACTAAGCTTAAAACAAAATCACAGCTAAATATCAGTTAAGATACTAACACTACTCATATTTGCAACTTGTGAACTTTTCACTCCCGACATTTATTATATCTTAAGTGAGTGTGCTATTTATGAATTTCAACCATGGATCAACGTTTTGCAACATACTATGCTTCATGTTCTACCTAAGAATAATGAGTTTGAAGGCGAGATCATCCCATGTAGCGACTTTCGTCTCGGCACATCCCAACCTTGCGGCTAAGTGGTGACACCCCACAGAGACTAGTATCGGGACTCACGGACCTTAGGTTTCAAAAACTCTCAGGTTTCTCGGATATTCATAGCTTATAAAATAGAATAGTCAAAGTGCAAAAGCATATTTGAATTTAACAAAAAAGAAATCAATTTATTAATTCAATTTAACTATTTAGACATTTATACAATTGTAACCCTCGACCTTTTTGAAGGCTGCAACATCGGTTGTGAGCCGGCAAGATGCAGCAAACTTTTATCAGTCTTGGATCTTTATTCTTACTACGGGCTTTCTTTAGAAGACTACCACATCGGTTGTGAGCCGGCAAGAGGTAGTAAACTTTTATCAACCCACAGCTTTTATTATAATTTTTTTAATTTTTTTTCTTTATCATCATATATATTTTTTCATTTTTTTAATTTTTATTTTTTATTATTTTATATATAGAAGACTTCTTTTTGAAAAATTCAATTATAAATTTGAACTAAGACTAAATTTTTTGCTATATATTACATAAATTTTTTTGATTTAAGTTTAGTCTCCAAAAACAGCACGTATATTAATCCGGTTAAGAGCTTATGGGAGGGAAAGCAACAAGTTACATACATGAGCTCTTAGGATTTCCAAATAATTCTTGTTTAGTATCCTACTCATACTTAACTCTATCATTTTTCGTTCTTCGCAATAATGGTGAACGCTTAGCCTAAAAGTTAAGGAACAAGCTAGAGCTCAACACGCTCGATCGGGTCAAAATTTACTCTTATTCTACCCAGCAAGAAAGTTAAAATTGTGACAAAAACACTTATTTTATTTTTGAGAATTTTTAAATTTTTTCATATTTTTGAAAAATTTTGGTGGGAAAACGGGGTACGTGAGAACAACGGGTAAAAGTCGGTAAGATCATATCGAAGATATACTACTCCATACTAAAATCAAACATTGTCCTCAATGTTTCCTAGCCTAAGACTTAAAAAAAACCCATACTAGAACTCAAAAAGGTCGAATGCATAACTCAAACATGAAGAAAGTATCACAAATATCTTTAGCCGTTTATCAAGTGTGCTAAAAGATAAATGTTAGTCGATAATAATCTTTTAGGATATAGGATTTCCCCAAACTAATGGCAAGCAAAAGCTAGGAAGCTCGAGTGAACCGGGACAAAACACCGAACACGAGAGTCTTCAGAGAAGTTGGGTTCAATCCTGCAAACAATCACAATTACAAACAACAAACATAAAGATCGGAAGAGTACAAGCCTCCTCACGACACATTGGAAATAAGAAAGAAAATAGAAAATGGATAAGCATGGGGTGCCTCCCACGAAGCGCTTTGTTTTTGGTAACCGAGTCACATAGCTTGACTCGATCCCTGAATTCATTCGTCCTTAGGGAAAGTCTGGAGATCTTGGACAACCATGGTTGGTGTGTCCCCTCCGAAGTAGTGCTTAAGTCGGTGGCAATTCACTTTGAAGTTTGATCCGTCAGAGTGAGATAATTTTGCAGTGCCATATGAAAAAACTTTAGTAATAGTGAAAGGGCCAGACCATCAGGTTTTAAGCTTTCCTGAGAATATCTTTAGACAAGAGTTGAAAAGCAAGACTTGATCACCAACATTGAAAATGCGGTTTTTGATCTTTGAGTCGTGAAGCTTCTTCGTCCTCTCTTTATAAATAAAAAAAATTCTCGTATGCTTGATCACGAAGCTCATTAAGTTCATTCAGTTGAAGCTTACGGTGATCGCCCGCGTTTTTAAGATTGAAATTAGCATGTTTTAATGCCCAATACGCTCTATGTTCTAATTCGATAGGTAGATGACACGGCTTTCCATACACGAGCTTGTAAGGGGTGCAACCAATTGGTGTCTTATAAGCGGTACGAAATGCCCATAGAGCATCATCAAGCCTATCGGACCATGAGGCACGATTTTCTCCAACTGTTCTTTCTAAAATACGTTTTAACCCACGATTCGACACCTCGACTTGACCACTCGTTTGAGGGTGGTAAGCGGTAGCAAGACGATGAGTGACCCCATACTTAGACATTACTTTAGCAAATTTGTCATTACAGAAATGGGTCCCACGATCGCTTATAATAGCTCTTGGTGTACCGAATCGGGCAAAAAGAGATTTCAAAAACTTAACTACAACTCTAGCATCGTTAGTGGGGAGCGCCTTGGCTTCAACCCATTTGGATAGGTAATCAACTGCTACGAGTATGTACTTATTTCCTCTAGATGACGGAAATGGTCCCATAAAGTCTATGCCCCAGACATCAAAGATTTCACACACTTGGATGGAATTTTGTGGCATCTCATCACGTTGTGAAATTTTTCCCTGACGCTGGCATGAGTCACAGTTTTTGACTAACTCATGGGCATCTTTGTAGATTGTGGGCCAATAAAATCCTGAGTCAAAAACCTTTTTGGCGGTGTAGTTGGCACCGTAATGTCCCCCGGTGGGTCCACTATGGCAAGCTGTGAGGATGTCGACAGCTTCTTGGCCTGAAACACATCGCCGGATCACTTGATCCGCACAGGTTTTGAATAGAAAAGGGTCGTCCCAAAAATAGTGTTTGACATCTTTGAAAAATTTGTTTTTCTGCTGAGTTGACATTCCTTTGACAATGAAATTCCCCGCGTGGTAATTTGCATAATCGGCAAACCACGGGGTACTTGGGTCACCACGAGAAGTCACCATATTAAGTGTCTCGAGAGGAAAATTTTCGTTTATTTCCTTTGGATCGAGAACATTTTCATACGGGTTTTCTAATCGGGAAAGATGATCGGCCGCGTAGTTCTCGGCTCCCTTCGTATCAATTACTTTAAAATCGAATTCCTGAAGAAGGAGAACCCATCTTAGCAATCTTGCCTTGGCTTCATGATGAGGTATGACCGGAATTTTTCGAAAGCGTACACCACAGCTAACATTTCCTTTTCTGTTGTGGTGTAGTTCGATTCTGCCTCGGTCATTGTTTTGCTTGCATAATGTATAGGCCTAAAGTGTTTCTCAATTCGTTGCCCCAGAACCGCACCTATGGCATAGTCGCTTGCAATCCACATCAAGCTCAAAGGGCTGGTCTATTCAAGGAAGCAATCAAAAATAAATTAAAATTAGAATTGAGATTCGGTTAATTTCTTCTTTAAGGTCTGAAAAGCTTGAATGCATTCTCCTGAGAAAATAAAAGGAGTGTTTTTCTAAAGGAGATGTATTCATGGTCTTTTTTTTTTTTTTTTTTTTTTTTTTTTTTTTTTTTTTTTTTTTTAGAGAAATCTTTGAAAAGTCCTTGATAATCTACGGTAAATCTGCATGTCCGAGAAAGCACTCCTAATACCTTTGACGGTAGTTGGGTGAGGTAATTTAGCAATGACGTCTATTTTGGCTTTGTCGACTTCTATTCCTTTCTTTGAAATTTTGTGTCCAAGTACGATGCCTTCTTTTTACCATAATAATGCCTTTTTCCCAATTTAGAGTGGGGGGGCCCAAATTAGTTTCCTTTCACACGGTTAAGCATCTTTCTAATTGGAAATGCTGTTGAGAAAGGAATTTCCGAAAACTGAATGCATCCATAAAAACTTCCATTGGTCTTTTCAAATCATAACATGGAAGTGGCCTATCATACACCGTAAAACGTGCCTGGTGCATTGCATAAACCAAAAGGCATGCGGCGATAAGCAAACGTTCCGTATGGGCAGGTGAATGTGGTCTTTTCCTGATCTTTCAGATCGATTGGTATTTGAAAATAACCCGAGAAACCATCGAGGAAACAATAGTATTCATTTCCTGCGAGTCTCTCAAGCATTTGATCCATAAACGGCAAAGGGAAGTGGTCTTTTCGGGTGGCTTCGTTCAACTTACGATAATCAATACAAACTCTCCATCCCGTTACAAGTCTAGTTGGTACTAACTCATTTTCATCATTGGTCACTACGGTCATCCCTCCTTTCTTTGGCACACAGTGCACTGGGCTCACCCAAGGACTATCCGAGATTGGGTAGATCAATCCAGCGTCAAGAAGTTTTTCAACCTCTTTCTTGATGACATCATGGATCTTTGGATTAACCTTCTCTGATGTTGGACCGCTGGTTCATAGTCCTCTTCCATTAGAATTTTATGAGAACAAAATTTCGGGTTAATACCCTTTATGTCAGAGAGTTTCCAAGCAATGGCTTGCTTTCGGGACTTTAGAACCTTTATGAGAGCGGTCTTTTCATCGACACTCAAATCTTTGGCAATTATGACCGGCAACTTGTTGTTGTCTTCCAAAAATGCATATTCGAGATGAGGCGGTAAGTCCTTAAGTTCGACCTCAGGAGGTTCATCAATTGAAGATTTGGCAGTTTTGGCTTCACAAATTTTAAGTTCCTTTCTGATTTCTGGCAAATAATTTCCTTGGTTCGGAGGTGGTGAAGGATCACTATTAAGGAGTGCTTCGAGAATAAGAATGTCCCCCTCTGGGTCATAATAGGATTCATCAACTTCCGGTGAAGTTGGATCGTCGGCTAGAGCAAGAAAAGCATCAGCTTCTTCTAGAAGTAGAAAATCACTATCCCCGAAAGGAGTGAGAGTCGGAGAAGAATTTGAAACTATCGGGTCATATCCGGGAGTGGGATTGCCACTGGCGATCACGTCTGAAAATCCTAGAACTTCCTGAGAATACTCTTCACAAGCTAATTCAACAACGTCGATTCGATTCGCCGTCATATCATTATAATTAACCGAGTATCTCAAAGTTTGATCAAGATTATAAGTAATGGCCTCATTATCTACTCGAAGGGTTAATTCACCTTCGTACACGTCTATCAAAGCACGACTGGTCTTAAGAAAACACCTCCCGAGAATTAAAGGTACTCGAGGGTCTGGTTTAAAATCTACGACCACGAAGTCGGCTGGAAACTAGAATACACCAACTTTAACGTTGACATCTTTAGCAATACCAATTGGTCGTGAAATCGAACGGTCCGCTAGTTCTAGTGTCATGCACGTTGGAGTTAGGTCTGGAAGGTTAAGCTTTTTCCACACGGAAAATGGCATGAGATTTATGCTAGCGCCAAGATCGGCCAAGGCTAAGCACTCATCCATTCCGGGAAATTTACATGGAATAAGGAATCTGCCGGGGTCACCAAGTTTTTCGGGTAACTTGTTAAGTATGACCGCCGAGCAATGTTCGTTCAAAGGGGTCCTAGCCATCTCACTAAGCTTTTCTTTATTTCCAATTAAGGCTTTAAGAGTTGAAGCAAACTTGGGCATTAGAGTCAAAGCATCCATGAAACTAATTTCGAAACTCATATCTTTGAAGATTTCATAGAATTTCTCTTTTTGTTCGTTAGCATTCTCACGGTGCCTCTCATCATTTCGCCTCGAAGGATAAGGAATTGACGGTTTTGGGTTAGGCATCGGTGCACTAACTGGAGCAACATCTGGCTCAGAAACTGGATTTTGGTTTTCAACTGGGACAACCGGAGGTTGGACGTCTTCGGTAATTCCGTTATTAGTAGGAAAAATCGTGTCCTTTGTCACCTCGGTTCTACGTTCCACTACTCTAGGAGAAGAAGTAGGAATCGTAGGTCCTTGATAAGCAATACCACTTCTGGTAGTAATACCCTTCGGGTTAGTAACCGTGTTACTTGGAAGAGAACCTGAATTCGAAGACGAAGCGGTATTGGAATTTACGAACTTAGAAAGCATTTCTGTTAAATTTGTCATCTGGTTTTGTAAACCTTGGCCTTGATTTTGCATATTTCTCAATACAGCATCATTAGCCTTGACATAATTCTCAAAATCGGTCTTTGAAACACCTTGCATTTGCTGAGCAGGAGCTTGATAAGGTTGAGCTTGGTAAACTGGTGGTTGACTAGTCGGAGGTTGATACACTTGTCCTTGATAAAAGTTATTTCCACGGTTTTGATTGAAATTGGTTCCTCGATTTTGGTTGAAATTATTTCCTTGATTCTGATTGAAACGGTTTTGATTGTTTTGAATCGGAGGAAAACCAGGAGGTCGGATTTGGTTTGCAACCATCGGAGGTCTAGAATTGGTATTTCCTTGATTAAAATTGGCTGCAGCAGCTTGTGAAACGTACTCTTGAATGTTGTCTCGATAAACATTGCCATCGGTGGCTGGACAATTTCTATAAGAATGAGCACCTCCACAAGTTACACAACTCTGCTCGACCGCTTTTACGGGTGCGGGAGCTTGGGCTTTTTGTTTGTCGATAAGCACAGTCTTCATCATATTCTTAAGTTCAGAAACATCGGTTGTAAGAGCAACAACATCTGGTGAAATTCCAGGAGTAGATGAATTCGAACTCACTTTGGCAACGACTGCCTTGTTTCGTGAATTACGAACCTTGGATTTACTCTCGATAATTCTCAAGCATTCACGAGGCATCTTATCCAAAAAGTTTCCACCCGCAGCAGAATTCAACGAATCTTGATCATTAGCATTCAAAGCATTGTAAAACGTATCTAGTTGATGTAATTCTAAAAATCCGTGATGTGGGCATGCTCGAAGAAGGTCATTAAATCGATCCCAAGACCCGTAAAACGATTCGTCAAATCTTTGTTGAAATCTCGTGATTTCGTTTCGAAGATTTGTCTTTTTTGAAGGAGGAAAGAATTGATTAATGAATTTTGAAACAAGATCATCCCATGTCAAAATTGATCGAGGAGGTTCTTTTTCTAGCCAAATCCGGGCTGAACCTTTAAGAGAAAACGGAAAAAGCATAAGCTTAATTGACGTGCTCGGGACGTCTAGGAATCTCATTGTTGAGGTGATCTTATTGAAATAACGGATGTGAGCATGTGGATCCTCTTTATCATGTCCGAAAAACTGTTTGTTTTGAACAAGATTGATCAAACCATGCTTTAACTCAAAGTTAGCATTGATTTCAGTAATTACAATTGCATCCTCGTACCCTTCGGTGGGTGCTTGGAGCAATTGTGTCATAGTCTGGTTATCAGCCATCAGAACTAGGGGAGGATTATCAACAGGTTCTTCTAAATGAAATGGTTCTACAACAGCCGATTGGGCTTGTTGATGGTTACGGTTGCGGGTTTGAGAACGAGTGCGCATGCACAAAGTAGAAAAAGAAAATTTAAACTAATTTTTTTTATATTTTTATTTTTTGTAACAAACTATTTTAACGGATAACGACGTAGACAACTTAAACCAAATATACAAATTTACTTCACGGTAGCTCTTAAAAATTTTACTTTTTAAGGTGAGCCGTATTTCGTAAATGACACAAATGACAAGTTTTTAAATCTTTGATTCGAGTTGGAAACTTACTAATGGATAATACCTCAATTAAAGGTATTATTTGTTGGTGTTCTTTTACCAACTTTGTTTATTATTTTTTTTATGAGGACCATTTTTATATTTTGATTGATTTTTATATATATATTATATCGAGAGAGAATTTTTTTAATGATAATTATACTAAAAGAAAAGACAAATAAATTTTTTACATTATATAATTTTATAAATTTTTAATATTTTTTTGATCTTTATTAACAAAAAACAAAACTTTCAAAAATAAAGGGTTCTTCAAATCACGATCAACAAACCAAACGGAGAATCTTATCACAACCCCGGCAACGGCGCAAAAATTGGATTCGCTAGAATCTATATATACGTAATACTAAAATATACAATATGAATGGAAAATTACCAATTACCCCTGAGACAAAAGTAAAGAGGAAAATCTTTTCACAAATAATAATATAATAAGAATACGTATATAAACCCGGAGCAGTATAGATTCCCGGTCATTTATCCCCCAACTATTTGTGAAATTGAAACCAACGTATTGATGCACGGAACAATGATTTGAATTGCAGACAAAGATTGATTTTTGATTAACTACTATTTTTAAAAATTTAAATAAACAAATTGAATACAATTAAGCAGACAAATAACGGGAAACCAAATTTTAACTAAAAACGCAAAACGGGACCCCTAAACGGAGGTCAAAAACTTTAAATTTCTAAAAATAAACCTAACTTAAAATTTTCTTTTAAAATAGACTCTATTTGACTAAAAAGTAAGTTTTAAAAAAATAGAACAAAAACAGAGTTGAAATGAGCTTTAAAAAATAAAAAAACGAGAACGGGAACGAATCCCGTTCTTTAAAAAAAGAAATTTTGCAAATTAGACCCTACGAAAGCAAAACTAATTTTCCTATAAAATTTATGATAAAAGAAAATTTTCTAAAAATGATTTATATTTTTTTGATTATTTTTCTATTTTTTATGATTTTTTAAATTTTTTAATGAAAATAAATGTTTAAAAATACTAAACGATCTATAAAAATTCTAAAAAAATTACAGAAAGTAGCTTGTACTAATTAGAACCTAGGAAAAATAAGATTGAGATCACAGCTTAATGAATAAGCCACGAAATAACATAAAACAGCTTATAAGCTTATTAGGCTAAAACGTGTATAAAGAATTAAAGTTGCGAAGGTATAACGAAAAAGACCCAAGAGCACAGTGGTAGTGAGTGTGGTGTGTGTGTGTTATAAAAGGGTTAAAAGTGTTGAGGTCGGGGGTTTGAGTCTTGCTCACCCCCGATTTCCACTTTCCCTTTTTTTTGAAAACTCAAAGAACAAAAGTTGTAGATTAATCCTTTTTAAGAAACTTTAATAAAGACAATATAAACTCAAACTCAATATTAAGCTCTTAAACAGCTTGTAAACCAGGCTGTTACAGAAAGTTAGCTTTTGAAAGCTAAAAAGCTAAGTTTCACTTAAAGAGGCACAAAGATCTCAAATAAGCACTAAATTTAAAACCAAAAGCTGTTTCTGAAAGCTTGTAATGTCTAGAAGCTAAATCTAATAAGCAAATTTACCTAACTATACTAAAAGCTAACTGAAACTAATGGTCTAAATACCAAACTTAGGAAATTACTCTAAAAGCTCAAAAATCAATTAAGCTAGAAAGCACAATAAGCTACTTCAGAAGCTAGGCTTTTGAAAACTTAACAAACTACTTATAAGCTATAAATCTGATTCATAAAAACTAATCCTATAAGCTAAAATTCTAAACTAGAAGCTAAATCTTACTTACTACTGTTTTTGGCTTTTTTCAAAATTTTAATGAACTTTAAAAGCTATTAAAAGCTAAACTAATGAAATCATAAGCTATTATTACTAAAGCTAACCTAATGAGCTAAAAAGGAAAGAAATAAGCAAAAAGGACATAAGCTATAAGCTGAAATCTCAATAAGCATCTAAATTGAAAACAGCAGCCAAACATACCCTTAAGCTCACTTTGAGCTTAAAATTAAGCTCTCAAATAAGCTCTTCCGAAGATGAGACTTAGCTTTTTGGAAAGCTTAGATAAAAAACTCTATGAAAATACCTTTAGAAAGGATTTTAAACATTGAGAGCTTTTTAAAAAAAACTCAACAATTCAGACAAATCAGACAGCTTATGCCGTCTTTGGATTTTTAGATGAAAAGAAAAAAAAACAGCTGATTTTGAAAGCTAAAACAGATGATGAATTAAGCTATATTTTGAAAACTAATTGAACACTTGTAAACTATGGGATAAAAGCTACCTATATGTTGAATACCAAAAGCTAAAATCTATTTAATCATACTTAAAATGAAACTAGAAAATGTCTGTCTTACTAAAATGACTGCTGATGCAGTTGACACCTTTGAACCATAACTTTTAAAACCTTTTAGTGCAGACCTTAGGAACCATTTTTAACACTCAATTAATACCAACCTAAGAACAATTCAAGTAATGTTTAATCCTAGAAATGAAAATCACTATGAAAGCAAAAGATCTTAACAGATATGGTCTATTATTATTTTAACTAATGAAATCTCAATTTACTCTAACCTAACTTATGAAAACAGCTAAAACACACCTAGATGAGAGACTAAAAACAATATCCTAAGACCAAATGGCCTCTAACAGTACTAACCTATGGTTAGTACTGCTATGCCAAACACCCCTTTAAAATACATAAACCTTATTTTAGCTTGCAATTTTGAAATCTAATGAATAATTTTCAAAGACCAGATATCAAACAAACTTTAACAAACCTAATGAGCTTATTTCAACAATCTCTTAAGCCAGAATTTATGGTCTAAAGCCTATGCTAATATTTTTTTAGTTTTTTATGACAGTTTATATAAAATAGATTAAAACTAAAATTTAAACTATGAAAATGTAAACTAAAAGCATATAGCAAACATATTAAGCATATCTAAGCTAACATTAACAAGAATAAGCAAGCAATAAGCAAAATAAGCAATTATTAAGCTAAAATATTAAGACAGTTAATATGAAAGAAAACTTACAAGAAGCCTTAGCTAAACAAAGGCATAAATGCTCAAATGAGCTGTCTACAAGCTCTGGCTTATTGAGAATAAGCCAGTAAAAGTCCAATGGGGTCTTCCATTGTTACCCCATCATCCACAAGCTTATAACCAAATTTTACCATGATTTCCATAAGTTTAACTGATTAATTGGTTTAAGTAGTGTTAAGTTGAATTGATGAGCTCAATTCCAGCTTATAGACTAGAAGAGCTTATGAAAGCTTATTAGAGCTTTTGGAACAGTACCATTTGTATTTGAGTTTTTATTTAAGAGCTGAAAAGTAAGACAGATTGTGAAAGCAAAGATGAATTTATTAACTGAAAGGTGATTACAAAGCTTAAGAGAACAAATTACAAGAGCTTAAAAGAAAATTACAATTTTAAACTAAAAAGTTACATAAGCTATTTAAAATCTAAAGAAAAATGCCGAAAAAAGAAGATGCTATGTGTGAGTGAGTGAGGGCTATTTATAGCCTGCCAAAGATGCTTCTAGGTCTTCTAGCCTCTCTTGGATCCTGCCCCTTCATTCCCTCAATGATTGGATCTCCATTGTGGTCCGTTAGATCAAATATTAGCTCACACGGATTGCCAGCGTGGCAATCCGTGATGTGACACTCCTGTGCTTCTTTCGTGAGCGTTTTAGTGCAAAAACCCACTCCTTGGTGTGCTTTCTTTGTATCCACGTGTGATTCCCTTGTGGGTTTCCACCAATGAGAGATCTTAATGACGTATAACTCTGCCATGTTGGACTTTGGCACTTGAATTGTAAAGCCACATAGCCAATTTGGATTTACCCCTTGATTTTAACTCAGTGTTAAATGCAGACGAAGGTGAACAGTAGTAACAAGTTTTCCCACGCCTTTTATTTTATTAAGGGTGCATTTAACTTTCCTTGACCCGGGGCTTATAACTTTTGGGCTTATAAGGGTTTTGGGCCTGGGTAGAATTTAGGCTTTGGATTTGTTATAAGGAGTTAACGGGTGTTAACTCTTATAATTTATAAGAGTTACCACCGTTAGGGTTTAGGGACTCTTTTTGCAATTTGGTTAATTATGAGAGACTGGTTTGGTATTTTTAGGATTTTTGTCATTTAGTGTTGACCATACTGAAGGTTGACTTGAGTTGACCACGGTTGACTTTTGATAGCTTTCTCCCGGCTCTTTGTGTGCTCTTTCGTTCCCGTGTCCGTGTTTGTCCGGTTTTGACCGTTTTCTTGAGATTTTTGCAATATCCGTACCTACACAATCACAAAGATAAAACAAGCAATATACAAGCATTTAAAGCACAATTTTATCTTTTTAGGGTAATTTTTGATATAAAACGGACATGTGTTTTCACACATAACAAAGTACTACTCCAATCACTTCAACAACCACTCCTACAATGTTTGGAGATGATGAAACTATTACTCAGGTTCTTCTTAACATGAGCCAAGCCAAAGCGGTTTCAAGAGAAAAGGAGAAAGGAGTTGAGCTTAAGGATGTTGAAGAGACTGAGAGACCTAGGCCTACTTCAACTAGATCACTATTGACTCTAAAGCCTCTTCCAAAGATTGATCCAAAAGATAAAGGGAAAAAGAAAATTAAAGAGGAAGATGAGTCTGATACTGAATCTGAGGATATTCCTAAAGCTGAAAAGAAGTTTAAGCAACTTGCTAGGGATGAAGAGATGGCTAGAAAGTTGCAAGAGGATTGGGAAACAGAAGAAGAAAGAAAAAGATTAGCTGAGAAGGAAGCTACAAAGACTGGCCTTTCAGATGAATATGACTTCATTCAAGCAAGAATTGAAGCTGATAGACTTCTAGCTCTAAGACTTCAAAATGAAGAGAGAGAGAGAGAGAGCAGTTCACTGTAAAAGAAAGAGCAAAGTTCCTTCATGATACAATTGCAGCTCAAAGAAGATTTCTTACAGAACAAAGAGCTATTGCAATAAAAAACAAACCTCCTGCAAGAACTCAGCTTAGGAATCAAATGATGACTTATCTGAAGCATGTTGGAAACAAGAAACACTCAGACTTAAAGAGCAAAAATTTTGAAGAAAGTGAAGAGGTTTGATGAAAGTTTCACTGCTGCTGGTTTCACTGAGGATGCGAGAAGGATTAAGGAGATGAATGAAGGAGTAAAAGACACTGATCAAAAAATATTAAAGGAAAAAGACACATCACAGGTACCTGCTAAGGTAGAAGTGACAGAGCAGGATACAAAGAAGAGAAAAAGGGGTCATATCAAAATGATTGCAAGGAAAAAGCCAAGAAAATAGTCAGATGATGACAGTGATGATGAACATAGAAAATGCCTAAGGATTGTTACATTTAAAGATACCTTAGATAGTGAGATAATGGAGAGGAAATCTGTCATTGCTAGATTGGACAAGGTATCATCACCATATGGAGAATATCTTGTTATATACAGAGCCAATGGGAACTTCAGGGCATTCAACTATCTGATGGAGGTACTTCATATATTTGATAGGCAAGATTTATTTCACTTGTATGAATTGATGATGGAGCAGTACTCAAAAATTACATTAGAAAGATTTGAGTTAATTCTTTGGGGAGATTTTAAGATAATGATGGAATCCTCAACTGAAGAAAATGATCAAAGTGATTTCTGGAGTAATCAACAAGATTGGAAGATTATCACTTGGAGATTATATGAAGCTTGTGGAGTTTGCATTCTGGAGCTTGAAGATGGGATTGTCATTCATATGTTAGTTGAAAGAAGATATCCTTTTTCAAAGGAATTATTGCAAAGAATGCTTGATATGGGATTAGAAGTTGAAAGAGAAAGCACTGTTGCCCTTGATTTGATAAGATTCCTTAAGAAACAGATTGGTAAAGAATGATGCTGTGAATGGACTTGAGAAGGATTTGAGTGTTGGCTAACCACCACACAACAAATGGTCATCAGTTCACCATGCTTAACAGGCATAAGAACTGGCTAGTCCATAAGCAAACGGCTTATGGTAAAAACTTCTCAAATCCGTTTATGGTTGACAATTTACCAAAAATTGTAGGGTTTTCAACTCACCTTGCTTCATGGTGAAGAGTTGGCTAGTCCAAGATCAAACAGTTCTTGGTAAAGACTACTCAAATCTGTTCATAGCTGATAGTTTACTAAAAACTATATGGTTTATCAATTCACCATGTTATGGCAATGAAGCATTGGCTAGTCCAAAAGCAAACGGTATTTGGTAAAGACAAATCAATTCTGTTGATGGTTGACAGTTTACCAAAAACTGTATGGTAATTAACTCACCATATTTTTTAAATAAAGAGTTAACTATCCCAGAGCAAACGGCTACTGGTAAAGGAACATCAAATCCGTTTATGGCTGGTAGTTTGCCAAAAACAACAAAGCCAACTTAGTTGGATTGTTGCTGAAAAGGTGTTGCAGTGTTGCTGAAAAGATAAAGTTGTTGATAAAGATGGAAATATTATTAAAGTTCACGATCAAGATGTGTTAAAGTGTTTGGATACATCCTACAAGAACTTAAGAAGATTAACCTGAAGAAACATGAAGTTAAAAGAGTTCAACAATCATGTTTAGGGGAGGATTGTTGGGAATTATTCATTCCTGACTTAGTACCGTTAGTGATAATACTTAGTACCGATAGTTATAGTTAGTACTGACAGTACAAAGTGTTAAGTACTGCTTAGTCAGTTAGTACCATTAGTAGAAAATAGTTAGTACTGTTTAAGAGATATGTATGAGATATTATAGGAAAAGATATGTATTATTTTTTATGCGTTTTGTAAGCCTGTTAGGGTTTATCCTTGGTCTATAAAAGAAACCCTCATGGCATAGTTAGAGATATCAGTTGAATATATATCTCATACAATCATATCTCATAGTTAGTAATCTGTAATCATTTTAACAGATTAATAGAAATCAAAGTTTAGTTTTTCATTGTTCTTCTTAGTACTATTGTGTAGATTCCGCATATACAATAAATATTCATAGTCAGTGTTTCTATATAGTCAATTTGTATTTATACAAGTTGGCTATTACCTTTAGCAGGCTGCAAAGATCTGTTCAGTTTGGGACTCACAAGTTCTTGGAAGACTCCAGTGAATTCTTCTAACTTATAGGGTGTTTGTTATTGCGTTTGACTCTTGATTATTTGATTATTTCATTTGGAAAACGCAAATAAGCGGTTTGGAGTGTTTGGGTGTTGATCTTCAAAAAGTGATTTTTTGCGTTTGAATAGCCTTAAAACGCAGTTATGAATAATCTATGTTGGAGCTACTTTTTGCAAACGCATTATTAGTTTCACCATAAAATTACCATATTGTCCTTAACATATTAAAAGCTGGAAGAGATGAAAGGGTTACACGTGAATAGATAATTACTACCCTCAAACATTATCTTCAATAAAAATGTATATTTTGACAGCATTTGAAATTAAATCAAAACAATTTATTTGTAATGTTATTTTTGCTTTGACGCATTTGATATAAATAACACGTCTAGTTTCGCCTAAAACAAGAAACACCATTTTTGTCATTTTACACGCTAAACTACAAATAATCTAATTTGTCAAACACTTAAAAAAGTGATTATCTAATTATTGCGATATTAAACAACATAATCAAACCCAAACACTATATTTTACAATCACGTTTTGTAACAGCTGATTATTTGATTATTCATTTTCAAAACGCATAATCTATTTTCAATAAGCAATCTCAAACACCCCCTTAAATTAGGTGCTAGATTGACATATTGACAGGAATGGTCCCTTAAGTCATATTATTTCATAATTGGCCACTTCATCTCATGTAACTCATTTTCCATTTGATAACTTGGTCCCTTAAGTCTATATCTTTTATATTTGTGGCACATGATAGTTTCTATAACCATTTACATAATATTATGTTGACTTATGGTTTGACTATCGGGTTGAATAGCCAATCGCGTAACGTTTTTCAATCTAATAAAAGCCATAGTCAAACTATTCCAATGGCATTTTCGTAATTAAATACTTATAAACCAGTTTTGGGGTGTTACAACGCGTGTTATGCAGGCTTGGGTTAGAGTTGAGTTTCTTGACACGATAAATAAATGGGTCGTGTTTGGGTAGACGTCATAATAACCCGTCAACCCGCGAACCCAAACACGACTCGATTGCCACCCCTAATTTACGAGAAACTCATGGATTTTCTTCACATAGTATAATTGTTTGTCAAAAGTCATTCTTTTCTCGAAAATGAATCTGTTAAACTTTGTAATTCATCAGCATTTTTGTTTTTGCACCTGACTATAACTTCTGAGTCCGACCCTGATTAAATCATGTTTAGATAAATGACATAAACAAACATTTTTCACATGACTCGTTAAATTGATATATTTAAATTAAGTTGGTTAAGTCAAATTCAAACACCTTCTAAATCTATTACTGTATCTTTTAACTAATGTCACATATCGTTCAGTGTAGGTTCTCGTGCGGCTAGTCGACTAACCCAGCCCTCCGGCCGACGGTACCCTCCCCTCTTAGGATGTACATGTATGATAAAAAAATTCGATTTATGTTTATTATATATTGAGGGGTGCCAGGTGTAGGGTGAGATGAAGTCACAAGTGAACGTGAAAAAAAGTTTGAAAATAAAGTCAATGACTTCACGGAGTTCCACACTTGTACTTTATTTGACAGTTAAAAAGAAACCATCTTTTTAAAATTTGTCACCAGCATCCCATTTTCCATCTTCTTTTTCATTTATCTCTTGTTTTGTTGTATACTGCGTGCAGCTAACTAAAACATCATCATCAAGAAGAAGAAGAATATCATGTCAATAATGGAATCAAGCTCTGCAAGTACAGGTGGAGGAGGAGGTGCAGATCAGCATCATGTTAGTAATAATAATATAAAAGGAGTTGTCACACATGGTGGTCGTTATGTTCAGTATAATGTCTACGGCAACTTGTTTGAGGTTTCTAGAAAATATGTTCCTCCTATTCGTCCTGTCGGCAGAGGTGCCTACGGTATTGTCTGGTATGACATGCTCTCTTATTTAACACTTCTTGTTTTCTTTTTCTAACACTTTGGATCAAGAAATCTTAAAATTAAAAGGACGCATATTCATTAGATGCATCCCTAATGCATTTTGCAGCATGCCTGCGTATATTATTTAGGGTTAATTACTTGAAAATGTATTATACTATCCACTTTTTGTTACTGTGTGTATCAATTTTTTTTTTTCTTATTGTGTGTACTGAACTTTCGAATTTCGACCTTTATGTGTATTTTTGCCATACTCTGCCATGTAAAATGACCATTTTACCCTTCAAAATTTGAAAAAAGTAAGGTTAAAATGGTCAGTTCGATCCACACAATAACAAAAAGTGACAAGAATAATACATTTTCAAGTAATTAACCCTATTATTTATTTCATCAACTTAGGCCAATCCTATATACTTTCTGCAAGTCAAATTTGTTGCTAGTATTACTTTGCATCGTTTTTTGCTTTCCGAAACTAATTGGGATGCATCTAAATGAATAGAGATGCATCTCATTAATGTGGTGATTTCTCATTTTAAGTTTTCTTCTCACTCATCCCTACCCGTTGTATATATTGATAGAAAGATTAGATGTTGATTTTTTTTTCTATTATTTGTTCTTTTTGACTAATAATGTTTAATGATTGTGTTGGTTGTTGTAATTAATCTTTCTTATTTGATGTTACAATTTTTGGTAAAAACGGATGAGGTTTTCCATGTTCAAGTTACCCGGGTATCACCGTGACCATTTCTGACCCTGGACACACCCGAGATGTGTACCTAGTGAGGTTTGAACCTGAGACCTCTTGTGAGGATATCAGGGTGCTAACCACTACGACACCTTAGTAGTGGTTTAATGTTAGAATATTTGATGTTTAATTTATAATTAAATTAGGAACTTGGTGTGAGAATAGGGAAATTTTGTTATATGTGACACAGTTTTAAAATAGATGTAAATCATTTACTTTCTCCCAATATTAATCATTTGATTTACTGAAATGGAAATTGGATAAAAGATAGACATAGCACGTTGATTAAGGTATAAGGTTGGATTAGGATGTAGGATTCTTCTACCTGCTAGTCCTTTTGA